>JAVHZZ010000465.1:0-43615 GCA_036250195.1 Mixophyes australis | reverse complement strand
ATAATTCCCCCTTAGGTGGCCCAAGTTTATTTGTTTCCCGCTTTTTTCATTGTACAGCCCCTTGCTTGATGTCCTGTTTTATGGCATCTAAAACACTTCCTCAACTCATGTTGTTTCTGTTCGCCGTCCGACACCCTGTGTCCCCCCCCTTTCGCCGTCCGACACCCCTGTGTCCCCCCCCCTTTCGCCGTCCGACACCCTGTGTCCCCCCCCCTTTCGCCGTCCGACACCCTGTGTCCCCCCCCCTTTCGCCGTCCGACACCCTGTGTCCCCCCCCCTTTCGCCGTCCGACACCCTGTGTCCCCCCCCCTTTCGCCGTCCGACACCCTGTGTCCCCCCCCTTTCGCCGTTCGACACCCTGTGTCCCCCCCTTTCGCCGTCCGACACCCTGTGTCCCCCCCCTTTCGCCGTCCGACACCCTGTGCCCCCCCCTTTCGTCGTCCGACACCCTGTGCCCCCCCCTTTCGCCGTCCGACACCCTGTGCCCCCCCCTTTCGCCGTCCGACACCCTGTGCCCCCCCCTTTCGCCGTCCGACACCCTGTGCCCCCCCCTTTCGCCGTCCGACACCCTGTGTCCCCCCCCTTTCGCCGTCCGACACCCTGTGTCCCCCCCCTTTCGCCGTCCGACACCCTGTGTCCCCCCCTTTCGCCGTCCACCCTGTGCCCCCCCCTTTGCCGTCCGACACCCTGTGTGTCCCCCCCTTTCGCCGTCCGACACCCTGTGTGTCCCCCCCTTTCGCCGTCCGACACCCTGTGTCCCCCCCCTTTCGCCGTCTGACACCGTGTCCCCCCCTTTCGCCGTCCGACACCCTGTGTCCCCCCCCCTTTCGCCGTCCGACACCCTGTGTCCCCCCCCTTTCGCCGTCCGACACCCTGTGTCCCCCCCTTTCGCCGTCCGACACCCTGTGTCCCCCCCCTTTCGCCGTCCGACACCCTGTGTCCCCCCCTTTCGCCGTCCGACACCCTGTGTCCCCCCCCTTTCGCCGTCCGACACCCTGTGTCCCCCCCCCTTTCGCCGTCCGACACCCTGTGTCCCCCCCTTTCGCCGTCCGACACCCTGTGTCCCCCCCCTTTCGCCGTCCGACACCCTGTGTCCCCCCCCTTTCGCCGTCCGACACCCTGTGCCCCCCCCTTTCGCCGTCCGACACCCTGTGCCCCCCCTTTCGCCGTCCGACACCCTGTGTCCCCCCCTTTCGCCGTCCGACACCCTGTGTCCCCCCCCCTTTCGCCGTCCGACACCCCTGTGTCCCCCCCCTTTCGCCGTCCGACACCCTGTGTCCCCCCCCCTTTCGCCGTCCGACACCCTGTGTCCCCCCCCTTTCGCCGTCCGACACCCTGTCCCCCCCTTTCGCCGTCCGACACCCTGTGTCCCCTGTGTCCCCCCCCCCTTTCGCCGTCCGACACCCTGTGTCCCCCCCCCTTTCGCCGTCCGACACCCTGTGTCCCCCCCCCTTTCGCCGTCCGACACCCTGTGTCCCCCCTTTCGCCGTCCGACACCCTGTGTCCCCCCCCCTTTCGCCGTCCGACACCCTGTGTCCCCCCCCTTTCGCCGTCCGACACCCTGTGTCCCCCCCCCTTTCGCCGTCCGACACCCTGTGTCCCCCCCCCCCTTTCGCCGTCCGACACCCTGTGTCCCCCCCCTTTCGCCGTCCGACACCCTGTGTCCCCCCCCCCTTTCGCCGTCCGACACCCTGTGTCCCCCCCCCTTTCGCCGTCCGACACCCTGTCCCCCCCTTTCGCCGTCCGACACCCTGTCCCCCCCTTTCGCCGTCCGACACCCCTGTGTCCCCCCCCCCTTTCGCCGTCCGACACCCTGTGTCCCCCCCTTTCGCCGTCCGACACCCTGTGTCCCCCCCTTTCGCCGTCCGACACCCTGTGTCCCCCCCTTTCGCCGTCCGACACCCTGTGTCCCCCCCCCTTTCGCCGTCCGACACCCTGTGTCCCCCCCTTTCGCCGTCCGACACCCTGTGTCCCCCCCCTTTCGCCGTCCGACACCCTGTGTCCCCCCCCTTTCGCCGTCCGACACCCTGTGTCCCCCCCCTTTCGCCGTCCGACACCCTGTGTCCCCCCCCTTTCGCCGTCCGACACCCTGTGTCCCCCCCTTTCGCCGTCCGACACCCTGTGTCCCCCCCTTTCGCCGTCCGACACCCTGTGTCCCCCCCCTTTCGCCGTCCGACACCCTGTGTCCCCCCCTTTCGCCGTCCGACACCCTGTGTCCCCCCCCCTTTCGCCGTCCGACACCCTGTCCCCCCCTTTCGCCGTCCGACACCCTGTCCCCCCCTTTCGCCGTTTGACACCCTGTGTCCCCTGTGTCCCCCCCCCTTTCGCCGTCCGACACCCTGTGTCCCCCCCCTTTCGCCGTCCGACACCCTGTGTCCCCCCCTTTCGCCGTCCGACACCCTGTGTCCCCCCCTTTCGCCGTCCGACACCCTGTGTCCCCCCCCTTTCGCCGTCCGACACCCTGTGTCCCCCCCCCCCCCCTTTCGCCGTCCGACACCCTGTCCCCCCCTTTCGCCGTTTGACACCCTGTGTCCCCTGTGTCCCCCCCACTTTCGCCGTCCGACACCCCTGTGTCCCCCCCCTTTCGCCGTCCGACACCCTGTGTCCCCCCCTTTCGCCGTCCGACACCCTGTGTCCCACCCCTTTCGCCGTCCGACACCCTGTGTCCCCCCCTTTCGCCGTCCGACACCCTGTGTCCCCCCTCCCTTTCGCCGTCCGACACCCTGTGTCCCCCCCCCCCTTTCGCCGTTTGACACCCTGTGTCCCCTGTGTCCCCCCCCCTTTCGCCGTCCGACACCCTGTGTCCCCCCCTTTCGCCGTCCGACACCCTGTGTCCCCCCCCCTTTCGCCGTCCGACACCCTGTGTCTTCCCCTTTCGCCGTCCGACACCCTGTGTCCCCCCCCCCTTTCGCCGTCAGACACCTTGTGTCCCCCCCCTTTCGCCGTCCGACACCCTGTGTCCCCCCCCTTTCGCCGTCCGACACCCTGTGTCCCCCCTTTCGCCGTCCGACACCCTGTGTCCCCCCCTTTCGCCGTCCGACACCCTGTCCCCCCCTTTCGCCGTCCGACACCCTGTGTCCCCCCCCTTTCGCCGTCCGACACCCTGTGTCCCCCCCTTTCGCCGTCCGACACCCTGTGTCCCCCCCTTTCGCCGTCCGACACCCTGTGTCCCCCCCCTTTCGCCGTCCGACACCCTGTGTCCCCCCCCCTTTCGCCGTCCGACACCCTGTGTCCCCCCCTTTCGCCGTCCGACACCCTGTGCCCCCCCCCTTTCGCCGTCCGACACCCTGTGCCCCCCCCCCTTTCGCCGTCCGACACCCTGTGCCCCCCCCTTTCGCCGTCCGACACCCTGTGTGTCCCCCCCTTTCGCCGTCCGACACCCTGTGTGTCCCCCCCTTTCGCCGTCCGACACCGTGTGTCCCCCCCTTTCGCCGTCCGACACCCTGTGTGTCCCCCCCTTTCGCCGTCCGACACCCTGTGTGTCCCCCCCTTTCGCCGTCCGACACCCTGTGTGTCCCCCCCTTTCGCCGTCCGACACCCTGTGTGTCCCCCCCTTTCGCCGTCCGACACCCTGTGTCCCCCCCCTTTCGCCGTCCGACACCCTGTGTCCCCCCCCCTTTCGCCGTCCGACACCCTGTGTCCCCCCCCTTTCGCCGTCCGACACCCTGTGCCCCCCCCCTTTCGCCGTCCGACACCCTGTGCCCCCCCCCCCTTTCGCCGTCCGACACCCTGTGTCCCCCCTCTTTCGCCGTCCGACACCCTGTGTCCCCCCCTTTCGCCGTCCGACACCCTGTGTGTCCCCCCCTTTCCCCAGGGAGCCGCGGCGCACATTTTGGGAAACCGCTGTATTAACCAATATGTGTATGTGCGTGTGTTCACATTTTAAAACTAAAACAATACAACGAAAAACAAAACATAGATTTGTTAGCTGTCACATAAAACCATGCTGTCTATTTGACAGCTATGTTCGCCCTGGCGTGACAGCTATGTATGGTTGTGTGTGTGTAAATGTGGACTTCACTAGCAGCTACCTCAGTTGGTAACAGTGTCACTGTATAAAGTCCTCTATGTATTGTCCTACTCATGTGCTGGTATTGCTATAAAAGATTTTTCAGTCAACTCAACATCGCCCCCTAGACTAGAAAAATGCTGAAGACCAGTGTATATCAATCGATTTTCCTTCTACCAACTCGCATGCCATTCTCAGTACCTCATATTCAGCTACTTGAATAAGTGAGAAAGGAAAAAGGGGTCTATTTCTATAACACTTTCTTCAAATATAACAGTACCCAGAACATGTTGTCTAACAGTAAAAAAATATTAAACCTCGAAAATTCTACATTTTCTAGGGTTTTCACACTGTCATATCTTGTGGCAAAAATCCTACTCCAATGTTCTACACAGAGATGCATATCTGTATGCCTAACCTCCAGCAATCTCCTATCCCACCCTTTGTGCATACATATAAAGGCACAAAACGGATATGCAATCTATAAAAACATGACGCATATTTCCACACAAAAACTTTCTGATTAATATTAGCAGCTTCTATACACAACACCAACCCCTGACTGTTTCTGTGACTCATGTCAATCTAGTGTGTATATCCCTGAGTTTGTCTTATGTAAAAAATGTTTTAGCCCCATTACTGAGACTGTCTGTCTTTTCATATCTATACAAGAGCAGAGCGAGAAAGAGAAAGATCGAGAGATACTAGCACAGATATAAAGAATGAGAAATAAGAAAGCAATGAATAATAGGAATACAAAGCTTTGAATACAAGGGTTTGAAAACAAACATGCATGCAGAAAGGGAGATTTTACAGCAAAAATGACAGCTGGATTGGACTCTATGGGAAAATGTACTATATTCATTTCACTAATTCCCTTAGCTATTTGCTAAATTATGGCCCCCTCCCCATACTTGACTAGGGGGTCTTACGTCAACCGTGCAATTCAGTGTCGTCCGTCATTTGTTCATTAAGAACTCGGTATCACTTTAACTACATACCTTTTCAACGAACTTTCTGACTTATGACAGAGAAATATAGAAATTAACTCTTGACTCACTTTGGAGAAAAGTATGTACATACTTCATTTTAGGATAATGATTCTCAGCCAAATTATCATGAGTCACTGCAGCCTAAAAAAAAGTGTTCCAATGACCCATTGTTAATTTGTCTTTCAAGAGTAATTCTTCTATTTCTCTATCCCACCCCTTTAAACACTAAGTCTATAGTTCTTCTGTGTACCCTTATCTGTGAGAAGAAAAAAAAACAAGCTAGTTATCTTTAAACAGCAAACGAAACAAACATTTTCATTCTTTACCAGCGGCCAGCGATTAGGAAAGCAAACATGTGACAACATAAAACAAACACAATCAACAAAGATTACTTTTAAATCAGTTTCTTTCTAAACTTTCACATTAATACTTACCACAGTTTTAACCTTTACCTTGCCTGGTTGTAGGACTATAGATATAACCTGATCTTTTTTTTTTTTGGTTGACTATGGTTCTCCCTCAAAACATTTACTGTTGTGAGGTGTGCAGATGCCTGTTGGAAAACCTCTGTGGGTGTCTATATAATTCCCCCTTAGGTGGCCCAAGTTTATTTGTTTCCGCTTTTTTCATTGTACAGCCCCTTGCTTGATGTCCTGTTTTATGGCATCTAAAACACTTCCTCAACTCATGTTGTTTCTGTTCGCCGTCCGACACCCTGTGTCCCCCCCTTCCGCCGTCCGACACCCTGTGTCCCCCCCTTTCGCCGTCCGACACCCTGTGTGTCCCCCCCCTTTCGCTGTCCGACACCCTGTGTGTCCCCCCCTTTCGCCGTCCGACACCCTGTGTGCCCCCCCCCTTTCGCCGTCCGACACCCTGTGTGCCCCCCCCCTTTCGCCGTCCGACACCCTGTGTCCCCCCCCTTTCGCCGTCCGACACCCTGTGTGCCCCCCCCCTTTCGCCGTCCGACACCCTGTGTCCCCCCCTTTCGCCGTCCGACACCCTGTGTCCCCCCCCTTTCGCCGTCCGACACCCTGTGTCCCCCCCCTTTCGCCGTCCGACACCGTGTCCCCCCCCTTTCGCCGTCCGACACCCTGTGTCCCCCCCCTTTCGCCGTCCGACACCCTGTGTCCCCCCCCTTTCGCCGTCCGACACCCTGTGCCCCCCCCCTTTCGCCGTCCGACACCCTGTGCCCCCCCCCCTTTCGCCGTCCGACACCCTGTGGCCCCCCCTTTCGCCGTCCGACACCGTGTCCCCCCCTTTCGCCGTCCGACACCCTGTGTCCCCCCATTTCGCCGTCCGACACCCTGTGTCCCCCCCTTCCGCCGTCCGACACCCTGTGTCCCCCCCTTTCGCCGTCCGACACCCTGTGTCCCCCCCTTTCGCCGTCCGACACCCTGTGTCCCCCCCTTTCGCCGTCCGACACCCTGTGTCCCCCCCCTTTCGCCGTCCGACAGCCTTTGCCCCCCCCCCTTTCGCCGTCCGACACCCTGTGTCCCCCCCCCTTTCGCCGTCCGACAGCCTTTGCCCCCCCCTTTCGCCGTCCGACACCCTGTGTCCCCCCCCCTTTCGCCGTCCGACACCCTGTGTCCCCCCCCTTTCGCCGTCCGACACCCTTTGCCCCCCCCTTTTGCCGTCCGACACCCTGTGTGTCCCCCCCTTTCGCCGTCCGACACCCTGTGTGTCCCCCCCTTTCGCCGTCCGACACCCTGAGTCCCCCCCCTTTCGCCGTCCGACACCCTGTGTCCCCCCCCCTTTCGCCGTCCGACACCCTGTGTCCCCCCCCTTTCGCCGTCCGACACCCTGTGTCCCCCCCTTTCGCCGTCCGACACCCTGTGCCCCCCCCTTTCGCCGTCCGACACCCTGTGCCCCCCCCTTTCGCCGTCCGACACCCTGTGTGTCCCCCCCTTTCGCCGTCCGACACCCTGTTTGTCCCCCCCTTTCGCCGTCCGACACCCTGTGTGTCCCCCCCTTTCGCCGTCCGACACCCTGTGTCCCCCCCTTTCGCCGTCCGACACCCTGTGGCCCCCCCTTTTCGCCGTCCGACACCCTGTGGCCCCCCCTTTCGCCGTCCGACACCCTGTGTCCCCCCATTTCGCCGTCCGACACCCTGTGTCCCCCCCTTCCGCCGTCCGACACCCTGTGTCCCCCCCTTTCGCCGTCCGACACCCTTTGCCCCCCCCTTTCGCCGTCCGACACCCTGTGTGTCCCCCCCTTTCGCCGTCCGACACCCTGTGTGTCCCCCCCTTTCGCCGTCCGACACCCTGTGTGTCCCTCCCCTTTCGCCGTCCGACACCCTGTGTGTCCCCCCCTTTCGCCGTCCGACACCCTGTGTGTCCCCCCCTTTCGCCGTCCGACACCCCGTGTGTCCCCCCCTTTTGCCGTCCGACACCCTGTGTGTCCCCCCCTTTCGCCGTCCGACACCCTTTGCCCCCCCCTTTCGCCGTCCGACACCCTGTGCCCCCCCCTTTCGCCGTCCGACACCCTGTGTGTCCCCCCCTTTCGCCGTCCGACACCCTGTGTGTCCCCCCCTTTCGCCGTCCGACACCCTGTGTGTCCCCCCCTTTCGCCGTCCGACACCCTGTGTGTCCCCCCCTTTCGCCGTCCGACACCCTGTGTGTCCCCCCCTTTCGCCGTCCGACACCCTGTGTGTCCTCCCCTTTCGCCGTCCGACACCCTGTGTGTCCCCCCCTTTCGCCGTCCGACACCCTGTGTGTCCCCCCCTTTCGCCGTCCGACACCCCGTGTGTCCCCCCCTTTTGCCGTCCGACACCCTGTGTGTCCCCCCCTTTCGCCGTCCGACACCCTTTGCCCCCCCCTTTCGCCGTCCGACACCCTGTGTCCCCCCCCCTTTCGCCGTCCGACACCCTGTGTCCCCCCCCTTTCGCCGTCCGACACCCTTTGCCCCCCCCTTTTCGCCGTCCGACACCCTGTGGCCCCCCCTTTCGCCGTCCGACACCCTGTGTCCCCCCCCTTTCGCCGTCCGACACCCTGTGTCCCCCCATTTCGCCGTCCGACACCCTGTGTCCCCCCCTTCCGCCGTCCGACACCCTGTGTCCCCCCCTTTCGCCGTCCGACACCCTTTGCCCCCCCCTTTCGCCGTCCGACACCCTGTGTGTCCCCCCCTTTCGCCGTCCGACACCCTGTGTGTCCCCCCCTTTCGCCGTCCGACACCCTGTGTGTCCTCCCCTTTCGCCGTCCGACACCCTGTGTGTCCCCCCCTTTCGCCGTCCGACACCCTGTGTGTCCCCCCCTTTCGCCGTCCGACACCCCGTGTGTCCCCCCCCTTTTGCCGTCCGACACCCTGTGTGTCCCCCCCTTTCGCCGTCCGACACCCTTTGCCCCCCCCTTTCGCCGTCCGACACCCTGTGCCCCCCCCTTTCGCCGTCCGACACCCTGTGTGTCCCCCCCTTTCGCCGTCCGACACCCTGTGTGTCCCCCCCTTTCGCCGTCCGACACCCTGTGTGTCCCCCCCTTTCGCCGTCCGACACCCTGTGTGTCCCCCCCTTTCGCCGTCCGACACCCTGTGTGTCCCCCCCTTTCGCCGTCCGACACCCTGTGTCCCCCCCTTTCGCCGTCCGACACCCTGTGTCCCCCCCTTTCGCCGTCCGACACCCTGTGTCCCCCCCTTTCGCCGTCCGACACCCTGTGCCCCCCCCCCTTTCGCCGTCCGACACCCTGTGGCCCCCCCTTTTCGCCGTCCGACACCCTGTGGCCCCCCCTTTTCGCCGTCCGACACCCTGTGGCCCCCCCCCTTTCACCGTCCGACACCCTGTGTCCCCCCCTTTCGCCGTCCGACACCCTGTGTGTCCCCCCCTTTCGCCGTCACCCTGTGTCCCCCCCTTTCGCCGTCCGACACCCTGTGTGTCCCCCCCTTTCGCCGTCCGACACCCTGTGTGTCCCCCCCTTTCGCCGTCCGACACCCTGTGTGTCCCCCCCTTTCCCCAGGGAGCCGCGGCGCACACTTTGGGAACCGCTGTATTAACCAATATGTGTATGTGCGTGTGTTCACATTTTAAAACTAAAACAATACAACGAAAAACAAAACATAGATTTGTTAGCTGTCACATAAAACCATGCTGTCTATTTGACAGCTATGTTCGCCCTGGCGTGACAGCTATGTATGGTTGTGTGTGTGTAAATGTGGACTTCACTAGCAGCTACCTCAGTTGGTAACAGTGTCACTGTATAAAGTCCTCTATGTATTGTCCTACTCATGTGCTGGTATTGCTATAAAAGATTTTTCAGTCAACTCAACATCGCCCCCTAGACTAGAAAAATGCTGAAGACCAGTGTATATCAATCGATTTTCCTTCTACCAACTCGCATGCCATTCTCAGTACCTCATATTCAGCTACTTGAATAAGTGAGAAAGGAAAAAGGGGTCTATTTCTATAACACTTTCTTCAAATATAACAGTACCCAGAACATGTCTGTCTAACAGTAAAAAAATATTAAACCTGAAAATTCTACATTTTCTAGGGTTTTCACACTGTCATATCTTGTGGCAAAAATCCTACTCCAATGTTCTACACAGAGATGCATATCTGTATGCCTAACCTCCAGCAATCTCCTATCCCACCCTTTGTGCATACATATAAAGGCACAAAACGGATATGCAATCTATAAAAACATGACGCATATTTCCACACAAAAACTTTCTGATTAATATTAGCAGCTTCTATACACAACACCAACCCCTGACTGTTTCTGTGACTCATGTCAATCTAGTGTGTATATCCCTGAGTTTGTCTTATGTAAAAAATGTTTTAGCCCCATTACTGAGACTGTCTGTCTTTTCATATCTATACAAGAGCAGAGCGAGAAAGAGAAAGATCGAGAGATACTAGCACAGATATAAAGAATGAGAAATAAGAAAGCAATGAATAATAGGAATACAAAGCTTTGAATACAAGGGTTTGAAAACAAACATGCATGCAGAAAGGGAGATTTTACAGCAAAAATGACAGCTGGATTGGACTCTATGGGAAAATGTACTATATTCATTTCACTAATTCCCTTAGCTATTTGCTAAATTATGGCCCCCTCCCCATACTTGACTAGGGGGTCTTACGTCAACCGTGCAATTCAGTGTCGTCCGTCATTTGTTCATTAAGAACTCGGTATCACTTTAACTACATACCTTTTCAACGAACTTTCTGACTTATGACAGAGAAATATAGAAATTAACTCTTGACTCACTTTGGAGAAAAGTATGTACATACTTCATTTTAGGATAATGATTCTCAGCCAAATTATCATGAGTCACTGCAGCCTAAAAAAAAGTGTTCCAATGACCCATTGTTAATTTGTCTTTCAAGAGTAATTCTTCTATTTCTCTATCCCACCCCTTTAAACACTTAAGTCTATAGTTCTTCTGTGTACCCTTATCTGTGAGAAGAAAAAAAAACAAGCTAGTTATCTTTAAACAGCAAACGAAACAAACATTTTCATTCTTTACCAGCGGCCAGCGATTAGGAAAGCAAACATGTGACAACATAAAACAAACACAATCAACAAAGATTACTTTTAAATCAGTTTCTTTCTAAACTTTCACATTAATACTTACCACAGTTTTAACCTTTACCTTGCCTGGTTGTAGGACTATAGATATAACCTGATCTTTTTTTTTTTTGGTTGACTATGGTTCTCCCTCAAAACATTTACTGTTGTGAGGTGTGCAGATGCCTGTTGGAAAACCTCTGTGGGTGTCTATATAATTCCCCCTTAGGTGGCCCAAGTTTATTTGTTTCCGCTTTTTTCATTGTACAGCCCCTTGCTTGATGTCCTGTTTTATGGCATCTAAAACACTTCCTCAACTCATGTTGTTTCTGTTCGCCGTCCGACACCCTGTGTCCCCCCCCTTTCGCCGTCCGACACCCTGTGTCCCCCCCCTTTCGCCGTCCGACACCCTGTGTCCCCCCCCTTTCGCCGTCCGACACCCTGTGTCCCCCCCCTTTCGCCGTCCGACACCCTGTGTCCCCCCCCTTTCGCCGTCCGACACCCTGTGTCCCCCCCCTTTCGCCGTCCGACACCCTGTGTCCCCCCCCTTTCGCCGTCCGACACCCTGTGTCCCCCCCCTTTCGCCGTCCGACACCCCTGTGTCCCCCCCCTTTCGCCGTCCGACACCCTGTGTCCCCCCCCTTTCGCCGTCCGACACCCTGTGTCCCCCCCTTTCGCCGTCCGACACCCTGTGTCCCCCCCTTTCGCCGTCCGACACCCTGTGTCCCCCCCTTTCGCCGTCCGACACCCTGTGTCCCCCCCTTTCGCCGTCCGACACCCTGTGTCCCCCCATTTCGCCGTCCGACACCCTGTGTCCCCCCCTTCCGCCGTCCGACACCCTGTGTCCCCCCCCTTTCGCCGTCCGACACCCTTTGCCCCCCCCCTTTCGCCGTCCGACACCCTGTGTGTCCCCCCCTTTCGCCGTCCGACACCTGTGTGTCCCCCCCTTTCGCCGTCCGACACCCTGTGTGTCCTCCCCTTTCGCCGTCCGACACCCTGTGTCCCCCCTTTCGCCGTCCGACACCCTGTGTCCCCCCCTTTCGCCGTCCGACACCCTGTGTCCCCCCCTTTCGCCGTCCGACACCCTGTGTCCCCCCTTTCGCCGTCCGACACCCTGTGTCCCCCTTTCGCCGTCCGACACCCTGTGTCCCCCCTTTCGCCGTCCGACACCCTGTGTCCCCCCCTTTCGCCGTCCGACACCCTGTGTCCCCCCTTTCGCCGTCCGACACCCTGTGCCCCCCCCCCCTTTCGCCGTCCGACACCCTGTGCCCCCCCCTTTTGCCGCCCGACACCCTGTGTCCCCCCCTTTCGCCGTCCGACACCCTGTGGCCCCCCCCTTTCGCCGTCCGACACCCTGTGTCCCCCCCCTTTCGCCGTCCGACACCCTGTGTCCCCCCCCTTTTCGCCGTCCGACACCCTGTGTCCCCCCCCTTTCGCCGTCCGACACCCTGTGTCCCCCCCCTTTCGCCGTCCGACACCCTGTGTCCCCCCTTTCGCCGTCCGACACCCTGTGTCCCCCCCTTTCGCCGTCCGACACCCTGTGTCCCCCCTTTCGCCGTCCGACACCCTGTGCCCCCCCCCCTTTCGCCGTCCGACACCCTGTGCCCCCCCCCCTTTCGCCGTCCGACACCCTGTGTCCCCCCCTTTCGCCGTCCGACACCCTGTGTCCCCCCTTTCGCCGCCCCCCTTTCGCCGTCCGACACCCTGTGTCCCCCCCCCCTTTCGCCGTCCGACACCCTGTGTCCCCCCCCCTTTCGCCGTCCGACAGCCTTTGCCCCCCCCTTTCGCCGTCCGACAGCCTTTGCCCCCCCCTTTCGCCGTCCGACACCCTGTGTCCCCCCCTTTCGCCGTCCGACACCCTTTGCCCCCCCCTTTCGCCGTCCGACACCCTGTGCCCCCCCCTTTTGCCGTCCGACACCCTGTGTGTCCCCCCCTTTCGCCGTCCGACACCCTGTGTGTCCCCCCCTTTCGCCGTCCGACACCCTGTGTGTCCCCCCATTTCGCCGTCCGACACCCTGTGCCCCCCCCTTTCGCCGTCCGACACCCTGTGTCCCCCCCCTTTCGCCGTCCGACACCCTGTGTCCCCCCCCTTTCGCCGTCCGACACCCTGTGTCCCCCCCCCTTTCGCCGTCCGACACCCTGTGTCCCCCCCCTTTCGCCGTCCGACACCCTGTGTCCCCCCCCTTTCGCCGTCCGACACCCTGTGTCCCCCCCTTTCGCCGTCCGACACCCTTTCCCCCCCTTTCGCCGTCCGACTCCCTGTGTCCCCCCCTTTCGCCGTCCGACTCCCTGTGTCCCCCCCTTTCGCCGTCCGACACCCTTTGCCCCCCCTTTCGCCGTCCGACACCCTGTGCCCCCCCCTTTCGCCGTCCGACACCCTGTGTGTCCCCCCCTTTCGCCGTCCGACACCCTGTGTGTCCCCCCCTTTCGCCGTCCGACACCCTGTGTGTCCCCCCCTTTCGCCGTCCGACACCCTGTGTGTCCCCCCCCTTTCGCCGTCCGACACCCTGTGTGTCCCCCCCCTTTCGCCGTCCGACACCCTGTGTGTCCCCCCCTTTCGCCGTCCGACACCCTGTGTGTCCCCCCCCTTTCGCCGTCCGACACCCTGTGTCCCCCCCTTTCGCCGTCGACCCTGTGTCCCCCCCTTTCGCCGTCCGACACCCTGTGTCCCCCCCTTTCGCCGTCCGACACCCTGTGTCCCCCCCTTTCGCCGTCCGACACCCTGTGTCCCCCCCTTTCGCCGTCCGACACCCTGTGCCCCCCCCCTTTCGCCGTCCGACACCCTGTGCCCCCCCTTTCGCCGTCCGACACCCTGTGTCCCCCCCTTTCGCCGTCCGACACCCCTGTGGCCCCCCCCTTTCGCCGTCCCGACACCCTGTGCCCCCCCCTTTCGCCGTCCGACACCCTGTGTCCCCCCCTTTCGCCGTCCGACACCCTGTGGCCCCCCCTTTCGCCGTCCGACACCCTGTGTCCCCCCCCTTTCGCCGTCCCCCCGACACCCCCCTCGTCCGACACCTGGTCCCACCTTTCGCCGTCCGACACCCTGTGTCCCCCCCTTTCGCCGTCCGACACCCTGTGTCCCCCCCTTTCGCCGTCCGACACCCTGTGTCCCCCCCTTTCGCCGTCCGACACCCTGTGCCCCCCCCCCCTTTCGCCGTCCGACACCCTGTGCCCCCCCCCCCCTTTCGCCGTCCGACACCCTGTGCCCCCCCCCCTTTCGCCGTCCGACACCCTGTGCCCCCCTTTCGCCGTCCGACACCCTGTGTCCCCCCCTTTCGCCGTCCGACACCCTGTGTCCCCCCTTTCGCCGTCCGACACCGTGTCCCCCCCCTTTCGCCGTCCGACACCCTGTGTGTCCCCCCCTTTCGCCGTCCGACACCCTGTGTGTCCCCCCCTTTCGCCGTCCGACACCCTGTGTGTCCCCCCCTTTCGCCGTCCGACACCCTGTGTGTCCCCCCCCTTTCGCCGTCCGACACCCTGTGTGTCCCCCCCTTTCGCCGTCCGACACCCTGTGTGTCCCCCCCCCTTTCGCCGTCCGACACCCTGTGTGTCCCCCCCTTTCCCCAGGGAGCCGCGGCGCACACTTTGGGAACCGCTGTATTAACCAATATGTGTATGTGCGTGTGTTCACATTTTAAAAACTAAAACAATACAACGAAAAACAAAACATAGATTTGTTAGCTGTCACATAAAACCATGCTGTCTATTTGACAGCTATGTTCGCCCTGGCGTGACAGCTATGTAGGTTGTGTGTGTGTAAATGTGGACTTCACTAGCAGCTACCTCAGTTGGTAACAGTGTCACTGTATAAAGTCCTCTATGTATTGTCCTACTCATGTGCTGGTATTGCTATAAAAAGATTTTCAGTCAACTCAACATCGCCCCCTAGACTAGAAAAATGCTGAAGACCAGTGTATATCAATCGATTTTCCTTCTACCAACTCGCATGCCATTCTCAGTACCTCATATTCAGCTACTTGAATAAGTGAGAAAGGAAAAAGGGGTCTATTTCTATAACACTTTCTTCAAATATAACAGTACCCAGAACATGTCTGTCTAACAGTAAAAAAAATATTAAACCTGAAAATTCTACATTTTCTAGGGTTTTTCACACTGTCATATCTTGTGGCAAAAATCCTACTCCAATGTTCTACACAGAGATGCATATCTGTATGCCTAACCTCCAGCAATCTCCTATCCCACCTTTGTGCATACATATAAAGGCACAAAACGGATATGCAATCTATAAAAACATGACGCATATTTCCACACAAAAACTTTCTGATTAATATTAGCAGCTTCTATACACAACACCAACCCCTGACTGTTTCTGTGACTCATGTCAATCTAGTGTGTATATCCCTGAGTTTGTCTTATGTAAAAAATGTTTTAGCCCCATTACTGAGACTGTCTGTCTTTTCATATCTATACAAGAGCAGAGCGAGAAAGAGAAAGATCGAGAGATACTAGCACAGATATAAAGAATGAGAAATAAGAAAGCAATGAATAATAGGAATACAAAGCTTTGAATACAAGGGTTTGAAAACAAACATGCATGCAGAAAGGGAGATTTTACAGCAAAAATGACAGCTGGATTGGACTCTATGGGAAAATGTACTATATTCATTTCACTAATTCCCTTAGCTATTTGCTAAATTATGGCCCCCTCCCCATACTTGACTAGGGGGTCTTACGTCAACCGTGCAATTCAGTGTCGTCCGTCATTTGTTCATTAAGAACTCGGTATCACTTTAACTACATACCTTTTCAACGAACTTTCTGACTTATGACAGAGAAATATAGAAATTAACTCTTGACTCACTTTGGAGAAAAGTATGTACATACTTCATTTTAGTATAATGATTCTCAGCCAAATTATCATGAGTCACTGCAGCCTAAAAAAAAGTGTTCCAATGACCCATTGTTAATTTGTCTTTCAAGAGTAATTCTTCTATTTCTCTATCCCACCCCTTTAAACACTAAGTCTATAGTTCTTCTGTGTACCCTTATCTGTGAGAAGAAAAAAAAACAAGCTAGTTATCTTTAAACAGCAAACGAAACAAACATTTTCATTTCTTTACCAGCGGCCAGCGATTAGGAAAGCAAACATGTGACAACATAAAACAAACACAATCAACAAAGATTACTTTTAAATCAGTTTCTTTCTAAACTTTCACATTAATACTTACCACAGTTTTAACCTTTACCTTGCCTGGTTGTAGGACTATAGATATAACCTGATCTTTTTTTTTTTGGTTGACTATGGTTCTCCCTCAAAACATTTACTGTTGTGAGGTGTGCAGATGCCTGTTGGAAAACCTCTGTGGGTGTCTATATAATTCCCCCTTAGGTGGCCCAAGTTTATTTGTTTCCGCTTTTTTCATTGTACAGCCCCTTGCTTGATGTCCTGTTTTATGGCATCTAAAACACTTCCTCAACTCATGTTGTTTCTGTTCGCCGTCCGACACCTGTGTCCCCCCCCTTTCGCCGTCCGACACCCTGTGTCCCCCCCCCTTTCGCCGTCCGACACCCTGTGTCCCCCCCCTTTCGCCGTCCGACACCCTGTGTCCCCCCATTTCGCCGTCCGACACCCCTGTGTCCCCCCATTTCGCCGTCCGACACCCTGTGTCCCCCCCTTCTGCCGTCCGACACCCTGTGTCCCCCCCTTCCGCCGTCCGACACCCTGTGTCCCCCCCTTTCGCCGTCCGACACCCTGTGTGTCCCCCCCTTTCGCCGTCCGACACCATGTCCCCCCCCCTTTCGCCGTCCGACACCCTGTCCCCCCCCTTTCGCCGTCCGACACCCTGTCCCCCCCTTTCGCCGTCCGACACCCTGTGTCCCCTGTGTCCCCCCCCCCTTTCGCCGTCCGACACCCTGTGTCCCCCCCCTTTCGCCGTCCGACACCCTGTCCCCCCCTTTCGCCGTCCGACACCCTGTCCCCCCCTTTCGCCGTCCGACACCCTGTCCCCCCCTTTCGCCGTCCGACACCCTGTGTCCCCTGTGTCCCCCCCCCCCCTTTCGCCGTCCGACACCCTGTGTCCCCCCCCCCTTTCGCCGTCCGACACCCTGTGTCCCCCCCCCCTTTCGCCGTCCGACACCCTGTGTCCCCCCCCCTTTCGCCGTCCGACACCCTGTGTCCCCCCCTTTCGCCGTCAGACACCCTGTGTCTTCCCCTTTCGCCGTCCGACACCCTGTGTCCCCCCCCCCTTTCGCCGTCCGACACCTTGTGTCCCCCCCCTTTCGCCGTCCGACACCCTGTGTCCCCCCCCCTTTCGCCGTCCGACACCCTGTGTCCCCCCCTTTCGCCGTCCGACACCCTGTTCCCCCCCTTTCGCCGTCCGACACCCTGTGTCCCCCCCTTTCGCCGTCCGACACCCTGTGTCCCCCCCTTTCGCCGTCCGACACCCTGTGTCCCCCCCCTTTCGCCGTCCGACACCCTGTGTCCCCCCCCTTTCGCCGTCCGACACCCTGTGTCCCCCCCCTTTCGCCGCCCGACACCCTGTGTCCCCCCCCTTTCGCCGTCCGACACCCTGTGCCCCCCCCCTTCGCCGTCCGACACCCTGTGCCCCCCCCCTTTCGCCGTCCGACACCCTGTGCCCCCCCCTTTCGCCGTCCGACACCCTGTGTGTCCCCCCTTTCGCCGTCCGACACCCTGTGTGTCCCCCCTTTCGCCGTCCGACACCCTGGTGTCCCCCCCTTTCGCCGTCCGACACCCTGTGTGTCCCCCCCTTTCGCCGTCCGACAACCCTGTGTGTCCCCCCCTTTCGCCGTCCGATACCCTGTGTGTCCCCCCCTTTCGCCGTCCGACACCCTGTGTGTCCCCCCCCTTTCGCCGTCCGACACCCTGTGTCCCCCCCCCTTTCGCCGTCCGACACCCTGTGTCCCCCCCCCTTTCGCCGTCCGACACCCTGTGCCCCCCCCCCTTTCGCCGTCCGACACCCTGTGCCCCCCCCCCCCCTTTCGCCGTCCGACACCCTGTGTCCCCCCTCTTTCGCCGTCCGACACCCTGTGTCCCCCCCTTTCGCCGTCTGACACCCTGTGTGTCCCCCCCTTTCCCCAGGGAGCCGCGGCGCACATTTTGGGAACCGCTGTATTAACCAATATGTGTATGTGCGTGTGTTCACATTTTAAAACTAAAACAATACAATGAAAACAAAACATAGATTTGTTAGCTGTCACATAAAACCATGCTGTCTATTTGACAGCTATGTTCGCCCTGGCGTGACAGCTATGTATGGTTGTGTGTGTGTAAATGTGGACTTCACTAGCAGCTACCTCAGTTGGTAACAGTGTCACTGTATAAAGTCCTCTATGTATTGTCCTACTCATGTGCTGGTATTGCTATAAAAGATTTTTCAGTCAACTCAACATCGCCCCCTAGACTAGAAAAATGCTGAAGACCAGTGTATATCAATCGATTTTCCTTCTACCAACTCGCATGCCATTCTCAGTACCTCATATTCAGCTACTTGAATAAGTGAGAAAGGAAAAAGGGGTCTATTTCTATAACACTTTCTTCAAATATAACAGTACCCAGAACATGTCTGTCTAACAGTAAAAAAATATTAACCTGAAAATTCTACATTTTCTAGGGTTTTCACACTGTCATATCTTGTGGCAAAATCCTACTCCAATGTTCTACACAGAGATGCATATCTGTATGCCTAACCTCCAGCAATCTCCTATCCCACCCTTTGTGCATACATATAAAGGCACAAAACGGATATGCAATCTATAAAAACATGACGCATATTTCCACACAAAAACTTTCTGATTAATATTAGCAGCTTCTATACACAACACCAACCCCTGACTGTTTCTGTGACTCATGTCAATCTAGTGTGTATATCCCTGAGTTTGTCTTATGTAAAAAATGTTTTAGCCCCATTACTGAGACTGTCTGTCTTTTCATATCTATACAAGAGCAGAGCGAGAAAGAGAAAGATCGAGAGATACTAGCACAGATATAAAGAATGAGAAATAAGAAAGCAATGAATAATAGGAATACAAAGCTTTGAATACAAGGGTTTGAAAACAAACATGCATGCAGAAAGGGAGATTTTACAGCAAAAATGACAGCTGGATTGGACTCTATGGGAAAATGTACTATATTCATTTCACTAATTCCCTTAGCTATTTGCTAAATTATGGCCCCCTCCCCATACTTGACTAGGGGGTCTTACGTCAACCGTGCAATTCAGTGTCGTCCGTCATTTGTTCATTAAGAACTCGGTATCACTTTAACTACATACCTTTTCAACGAACTTTCTGACCTTATGACAGAGAAATATAGAAATTAACTCTTGACTCACTTTGGAGAAAAGTATGTACATACTTCATTTTAGGATAATGATTCTCAGCCAAATTATCATGAGTCACTGCAGCCTAAAAAAAAAGTGTTCCAATGACCCATTGTTAATTTGTCTTTCAAGAGTAATTCTTCTATTTCTCTATCCCACCCCTTTAAACACTTAAGTCTATAGTTCTTCTGTGTACCCTTATCTGTGAGAAGAAAAAAAAACAAGCTAGTTATCTTTAAACAGCAAACGAAACAAACATTTTCATTCTTTACCAGCGGCCAGCGATTAGGAAAGCAAACATGTGACAACATAAAACAAACACAATCAACAAAGATTACTTTTAAATCAGTTTCTTTCTAAACTTTCACATTAATACTTACCACAGTTTTAACCTTTACCTTGCCTGGTTGTAGGACTATAGATATAACCTGATCTTTTTTTTTTTTGGTTGACTATGGTTCTCCCTCAAAACATTTACTGTTGTGAGGTGTGCAGATGCCTGTTGGAAAACCTCTGTGGGTGTCTATATAATTCCCCCTTAGGTGGCCCAAGTTTATTTGTTTCCGCTTTTTTCATTGTACAGCCCCTTGCTTGATGTCCTGTTTTATGGCATCTAAAACACTTCCTCAACTCATGTTGTTTCTGTTCGCCGTCCGACACCCTGTGTCCCCCCCTTCCGCCGTCCGACACCCTGTGTCCCCCCCTTCCGCCGTCCGACACCCTGTGTGTCCCCCCCTTTCGCCGTCCGACACCCTGTGTGCCCCCCCCCTTTCGCCGTCCGACACCCTGTGTCCCCCCCTTTCGCCGTCCGACACCCTGTGTCCCCCCCTTTCGCCGTCCGACACCCTGTGTGTCCCCCCCTTTCGCCGTCCGACACCCTGTGTGTCCCCCCCTTTCGCTGTCCGACACCCTGTGTGTCCCCCCCTTTCGCCGTCCGACACCCTGTGTGCCCCCCCCCTTTCGCCGTCCGACACCCTGTGTCCCCCCCTTTCGCCGTCCGACACCCTGTGTCCCCCCCCTTTCGCCGTCCGACACCCTGTGTGTCCCCCCCTTTCGCCGTCCGACACCCCGTGTGTCCCCCCCCTTTTGCCGTCCGACACCCTGTGTGTCCCCCCCTTTCGCCGTCCGACACCCTTTGCCCCCCCCTTTCGCCGTCCGACACCCTGTGCCCCCCCCTTTCGCCGTCCGACACCCTGTGTCCCCCCCCTTTCGCCATCCGACACCCTGTGTCCCCCCCCCTTTCGCCGTCCGACACCCTGTGTCCCCCCCCTTTCGCCGTCCGACACCCTGTGTCCCCCCTTTCGCCGTCCGACACCCTGTGCCCCCCCTTTCGCCGTCCGACACCCTGTGTCCCCCCCCCCTTTCGCCGTCCGACACCCTGTGCCCCCCCCTTTCGCCGTCCGACACCCTGTGCCCCCCCCCTTTCGCCGTCCGACACCCTGAGCCCCCCCCCTTTCGCCGTCCGACACCCTGTGTGTCCCCCCCCTTTCGCCGTCCGACACCCTGTTTGTCCCCCCCTTTCGCCGTCCGACACCCTGTGCCCCCCCCTTTCGCCGTCCGACACCCTGTGCCCCCCCTTTCGCCGTCCGACACCCTGTGTCCCCCCCTTTCGCCGTCCGACACCCTGTGTCCCCCCCCCCCTTTCGCCGTCCGACACCCTGTGTCCCCCCCCTTTCGCCGTCCGACACCCTGTGTCCCCCCCTTTCGCCGTCCGACACCCTGTGTCCCCCCCCTTTCGCCGTCCGACACCCTGTCCCCCCCTTTCGCCGTCCGACACCCTGTGTCCCCTGTGTCCCCCCCCCTTTCGCCGTCCGACACCCTGTGTCCCCCCCCTTTCGCCGTCCGACACCCTGTGTCCCCCCCCTTTCGCCGTCCGACACCCTGTGTCCCCCCTTTCGCCGTCCGACACCCTGTGTCCCCCCCCCTTTCGCCGTCCGACACCCTGTGTCCCCCCCCCTTTCGCCGTCCGACACCCTGTGTCCCCCCCCCTTTCGCCGTCCGACACCCTGTCCCCCCCTTTCGCCGTCCGACACCCTGTCCCCCCCTTTCGCCGTCCGACACCCTGTGTCCCCTGTGTCCCCCCCCCCCTTTCGCCGTCCGACACCCTGTGTCCCCCCCCCCCTTTCGCCGTCCGACACCCTGTGTCCCCCCCCTTTCGCCGTCCGACACCCTGTCCCCCCCCTTTCGCCGTCCGACACCCTGTGTCCCCCCCTTTCGCCGTCCGACACCCTGTGTCCCCCCCCTTTCGCCGTCCGACACCCTGTGTCCCCCCCCCTTTCGCCGTCCGACACCCTGTGTCCCCCCCTTTCGCCGTCCGACACCCTGTGTCCCCCCCTTTCGCCGTCCGACACCCTGTGTCCCCCCCCTTTCGCCGTCCGACACCCTGTGTCCCCCCCCTTTCGCCGTCCGACACCCTGTGTCCCCCCCCTTTCGCCGTCCGACACCCTGTGTCCCCCCCTTTCGCCGTCCGACACCCTGTGTCCCCCCCCTTTCGCCGTCCGACACCCTGTGTCCCCCCCTTTCGCCGTCCGACACCCTGTGTCCCCCCCCCTTTCGCCGTCCGACACCCTGTGTCCCCCCCCTTTCGCCGTCCGACACCCTGTCCCCCCCTTTCGCCGTCCGACACCCTGTCCCCCCCTTTCGCCGTTTGACACCCTGTGTCCCCTGTGTCCCCCCCCCTTTCGCCGTCCGACACCCTGTGTCCCCCCCCTTTCGCCGTCCGACACCCTGTGTCCCCCCCTTTCGCCGTCCGACACCCTGTGTCCCCCCCTTTCGCCGTCCGACACCCTGTGTCCCCCCCCTTTCGCCGTCCGACACCCTGTGTCCCCCCCCCCTTTCGCCGTCCGACACCCTGTCCCCCCCTTTCGCCGTTTGACACCCTGTGTCCCCTGTGTCCCCCCCCTTTCGCCGTCCGACACCCTGTGTCCCCCCCCTTTCGCCGTCCGACACCCTGTGTCCCCCCCCTTTCGCCGTCCGACACCCTGTGCCCCCCCCCTTTCGCCGTCCGACACCCTGTGCCCCCCCCCTTTCGCCGTCCGACACCCTGTGCCCCCCCCCTTTCGCCGTCCGACACCCTGTGTGTCCCCCCCTTTCGCCGTCCGACACCCTGTGTGTCCCCCCCCTTTCGCCGTCCGACACCCTGTGTGTCCCCCCCTTTCGCCGTCCGACACCCTGTGTGTCCCCCCCTTTCGCCGTCCGACACCCTGTGTGTCCCCCCCTTTCGCCGTCCGACACCCTGTGTGTCCCCCCCTTTGGCCGTCCGACACCCTGTGTGTCCCCCCCTTTCGCCGTCCGACACCCTGTGTCCCCCCCTTTCGCCGTCCGACACCCTGTGTCCCCCCTTTCGCCGTCCGACACCCTGTGTCCCCCCCTTTCGCCGTCCGACACCCTGTGCCCCCCCCTTTCGCCGTCCGACACCCTGTGCCCCCCCCCCTTTCGCCGTCCGACACCCTGTGTCCCCCCTTTCGCCGTCCGACACCCTGTGCCCCCCCCCTTTCGCCGTCCGACACCCTGTGCCCCCCCCCTTTCGCCGTCCGACACCCTGTGTCCCCCCCTTTCGCCGTCCGACACCCTGTGTCCCCCCCCCTTTCGCCGTCCGACACCCTGTGTCCCCCCCCTTTCGCCGTCCGACACCCTGTGTCCCCCCCCTTTCGCCGTCCGACACCCTTTGCCCCCCCTTTCGCCGTCCGACACCCTTTGCCCCCCCCTTTCGCCGTCCGACACCCTGTGTCCCCCCCTTTCGCCGTCCGACACCCTTTGCCCCCCCCTTTCGCCGTCTGACACCCTGTGCCCCCCCCTTTCGCCGTCCGACACCCTTTGCCCCCCCTTTCGCCGTCCGACACCCTGTGTCCCCCCCTTCCGCCGTCCGACACCCTGTGTCCCCCCCTTCCGCCGTCCGACACCCTGTGTGTCCCCCCCTTTCGCCGTCCGACACCCTGTGTGTCCCCCCCTTTCGCCGTCCGACACCCTGTGTGTCCCCCCCTTCGCCGTCCGACACCCTGTGTGTCCCCCCTTTCGCCGTCCGACACCCTGTGTGTCCCCCCCTTTCGCCGTCCGACACCCTGTGTCCCCCCCTTTCGCCGTCCGACACCCTGTGTCCCCCCCTTTCGCCGTCCGACACCCTGTGTCCCCCCCTTTCGCCGTCCGACACCCTGTGTCCCCCCCTTTCGCCGTCCGACAACCCTGTGTCCCCCCCTTTCGCCGTCCGACACCCTGTGTCCCCCCCCTTTCGCCGTCCGACACCCTGTGTCCCCCCCTTTCGCCGTCCGACACCCTGTGTGTCCCCCCCCTTTCGCCGTCCGACACCCTGTGTCCCCCCCTTTCGCCGTCCGACACCCTTTGCCCCCCCCTTTCGCCGTCCGACACCCTGTGTCCCCCCCTTTCGCCGTCCGACACCCTTTGCCCCCCCCTTTCGCCGTCCGACACCCTGTGCCCCCCCCTTTCGCCGTCCGACACCCTGTGTGTCCCCCCCTTTCGCCGTCCGACACCCTGTGTGTCCCCCCCTTTCGCCGTCCGACACCCTGTGTGTCCCCCCCTTTCGCCGTCCGACACCCTGTGTGTCCCCCCCTTTCGCCGTCCGACACCCTGTGTCCCCCCCCTTTCGCCGTCCGACACCCTGTGTCCCCCCCTTTCGCCGTCCGACACCCTGTGTCCCCCCTTTCGCCGTCCGACACCGTGTCCCCCCTTTCGCCGTCCGACACCCTGTGCCCCCCCCTTTCGCCGTCCGACACCCTGTGCCCCCCCCTTTCGCCGTCCGACACCCTGTGTGTCCCCTTTCGCCGTCCGACACCCTGTGCCCCCCCCTTTCGCCGTCCGACACCCTGTGCCCCCCCCTTTCGCCGTCCGACACCCTGTGCCCCCCCCTTTCGCCGTCCGACACCCTGTGCCCCCCCCCTTTCGCCGTCCGACACCCTGTGCCCCCCCCCTTTCGCCGTCCGACACCCTGTGTCCCCCCCCCTTTCGCCGTCCGACACCCTGTGTGTCCCCCCATTTCGCCGTCCGACACCCTGTGCCCCCCCCCTTTCGCCGTCCGACACCCTGTGTCCCCCCCTTTCGCCGTCCGACACCCTGTGTCCCCCCCCTTTCGCCGTCCGACACCCCTGTGTCCCCCCCCCTTTCGCCGTCCGACACCCTGTGTCCCCCCCCTTTCGCCGTCCGACACCCTGTGTCCCCCCCTTTCGCCGTCCGACACCCTGTGCCCCCCCCCTTTCGCCGTCCGACACCCTGTGTCCCCCCCTTTCGCCGTCCGACACCCTTTGCCCCCCCCTTTCGCCGTCCGACACCCTTTGCCCCCCCCTTTCGCCGTCCGACACCCTGTGCCCCCCCCTTTCGCCGTCCGACACCCTGTGTGCCCCCCCCTTTCGCCGTCCGACACCCTGTGTGTCCCCCCCTTTCGCCGTCCGACACCCTGTGTGTCCCCCCCTTTCGCCGTCCGACACCCTGTGTGTCCCCCCCTTTCGCCGTCCGACACCCTGTGTGTCCCCCCCTTTCGCCGTCCGACACCCTGTGTGTCCCCCCCCTTTCGCCGTCCGACACCCTGTGTCCCCCCCTTTCGCCGTCCGACACCCTGTGTCCCCCCTTTCGCCGTCCGACACCCTGTGTCCCCCCTTTCGCCGTCCGACACCCTGTGTCCCCCCTTTCGCCGTCCGACACCCTGTGCCCCCCCCTTTCGCCGTCCGACACCCTGTGCCCCCCCCCTTTCGCCGTCCGACACCCTGTGTCCCCCCTTTCGCCGTCCGACACCCTGTGTCCCCCCCTTTCGCCGTCCGACACCCTGTGCCCCCCCCCTTTCGCCGTCCGACACCCTGTGCCCCCCCCCTTTCGCCGTCCGACACCCTGTGTCCCCCCCTTTCGCCGTCCGACACCCTGTGTCCCCCCCTTTCGCCGTCCGACACCCTTTGCCCCCCCCTTTCGCCGTCCGACACCCTGTGTCCCCCCCTTTCGCCGTCCGACACCCTTTGCCCCCCCCTTTCGCCGTCCGACACCCTGTGCCCCCCCCTTTCGCCGTCCGACACCCTGTGTGTCCCCCCCTTTCGCCGTCCGACACCCTGTGTGTCCCCCCCTTTCGCCGTCCGACACCCTGTGTGTCCCCCCCTTTCGCCGTCCGACACCCTGTGTCCCCCCCTTTCGCCGTCCGACACCCTGTGTCCCCCCCTTTCGCCGTCCGACACCCTGTGTCCCCCCTTTCGCCGTCCGACACCCTGTGTCCCCCCTTTCGCCGTCCGACACCCTGTGCCCCCCCCTTTCGCCGTCCGACACCCTGTGCCCCCCCCCCCCTTTCGCCGTCCGACACCCTGTGTCCCCCCTTTCGCCGTCCGACACCCTGTGCCCCCCCCCTTTCGCCGTCCGACACCCTGTGCCCCCCCCCTTTCGCCGTCCGACACCCTGTGTCCCCCCCTTTCGCCGTCCGACACCCTGTGTCCCCCCCTTTCGCCGTCCGACACCCTGTGTCCCCCCCTTTCGCCGTCCGACACCCTGTGTCCCCCCCCTTTCGCCGTCCGACACCCTGTGTCCCCCCCTTTCGCCGTCCGACACCCTTTGCCCCCCCTTTCGCCGTCCGACACCCTTTGCCCCCCCCTTTCGCCGTCCGACACCCTGTGTCCCCCCCTTTCGCCGTCCGACACCCTTTGCCCCCCCCTTTCGCCGTCTGACACCCTGTGCCCCCCCCTTTCGCCGTCCGACACCCTGTGTCCCCCCCCTTTCGCCGTCCGACACCCTGTGTCCCCCCCCCTTTCGCCGTCCGACACCCTGTGTCCCCCCCCCTTTCGCCGTCCGACACCCTGTGTCCCCCCCCCTTTCGCCGTCCGACACCCTGTGTCCCCCCCCTTTCGCCGTCCGACACCCTGTGTCCCCCCCCTTTCGCCGTCCGACACCCTTTGCCCCCCCTTTCGCCGTCCGACACCCTTTGCCCCCCCCTTTCGCCGTCCGACACCCTGTGTCCCCCCCTTTCGCCGTCCGACACCCTTTGCCCCCCCCTTTCGCCGTCTGACACCCTGTGCCCCCCCCTTTCGCCGTCCGACACCCTTTGCCCCCCCTTTCGCCGTCCGACACCCTGTGTCCCCCCCTTCCGCCGTCCGACACCCTGTGTCCCCCCCCTTCCGCCGTCCGACACCCTGTGTGTCCCCCCCTTTCGCCGTCCGACACCCTGTGTGTCCCCCCCTTTCGCCGTCCGACACCCTGTGTGTCCCCCCCTTCGCCGTCCGACACCCTGTGTGTCCCCCCTTTCGCCGTCCGACACCCTGTGTGTCCCCCCCTTTCGCCGTCCGACACCCTGTGTCCCCCCCTTTCGCCGTCCGACACCCTGTGTCCCCCCCCTTTCGCCGTCCGACACCCTGTGTCCCCCCCTTTCGCCGTCCGACACCCTGTGTCCCCCCCTTTCGCCGTCCGACACCCTGTGTCCCCCCCTTTCGCCGTCCGACACCCTGTGTCCCCCCCTTTCGCCGTCCGACACCCTGTGTCCCCCCCTTTCGCCGTCCGACACCCTGTGTGTCCCCCCCCTTTCGCCGTCCGACACCCTGTGTCCCCCCCTTTCGCCGTCCGACACCCTTTGCCCCCCCCTTTCGCCGTCCGACACCCTGTGTCCCCCCCTTTCGCCGTCCGACACCCTTTGCCCCCCCCTTTCGCCGTCCGACACCCTGTGCCCCCCCCTTTCGCCGTCCGACACCCTGTGTGTCCCCCCCTTTCGCCGTCCGACACCCTGTGTGTCCCCCCCCTTTCGCCGTCCGACACCCTGTGTGTCCCCCCCTTTCGCCGTCCGACACCCTGTGTGTCCCCCCCTTTCGCCGTCCGACACCCTGTGTCCCCCCCCTTTCGCCGTCCGACACCCTGTGTCCCCCCCCTTTCGCCGTCCGACACCCTGTGTCCCCCCTTTCGCCGTCCGACACCGTGTCCCCCCTTTCGCCGTCCGACACCCTGTGCCCCCCCCTTTCGCCGTCCGACACCCTGTGCCCCCCCCTTTCGCCGTCCGACACCCTGTGTGTCCCCTTTCGCCGTCCGACACCCTGTGCCCCCCCCTTTCGCCGTCCGACACCCTGTGCCCCCCCCTTTCGCCGTCCGACACCCTGTGCCCCCCCCTTTCGCCGTCCGACACCCTGTGCCCCCCCCCTTTCGCCGTCCGACACCCTGTGCCCCCCCCCCTTTCGCCGTCCGACACCCTGTGTCCCCCCCCTTTCGCCGTCCGACACCCTGTGTGTCCCCCCATTTCGCCGTCCGACACCCTGTGCCCCCCCCTTTCGCCGTCCGACACCCTGTGTCCCCCCCTTTCGCCGTCCGACACCCTGTGTCCCCCCCCTTTCGCCGTCCGACACCCTGTGTCCCCCCCCCTTTCGCCGTCCGACACCCTGTGTCCCCCCCCTTTCGCCGTCCGACACCCTGTGTCCCCCCCTTTCGCCGTCCGACACCCTGTGCCCCCCCCCTTTCGCCGTCCGACACCCTGTGTCCCCCCCTTTCGCCGTCCGACACCCTTTGCCCCCCCCTTTCGCCGTCCGACACCCTTTGCCCCCCCCTTTCGCCGTCCGACACCCTGTGCCCCCCCCTTTCGCCGTCCGACACCCTGTGTGCCCCCCCCTTTCGCCGTCCGACACCCTGTGTGTCCCCCCCTTTCGCCGTCCGACACCCTGTGTGTCCCCCCCTTTCGCCGTCCGACACCCTGTGTGTCCCCCCCTTTCGCCGTCCGACACCCTGTGTGTCCCCCCCTTTCGCCGTCCGACACCCTGTGTGTCCCCCCCTTTCGCCGTCCGACACCCTGTGTCCCCCCCTTTCGCCGTCCGACACCCTGTGTCCCCCCCTTTCGCCGTCCGACACCCTGTGTCCCCCCCTTTCGCCGTCCGACACCCTGTGTCCCCCCTTTCGCCGTCCGACACCCTGTGCCCCCCCCTTTCGCCGTCCGACACCCTGTGCCCCCCCCCTTTCGCCGTCCGACACCCTGTGTCCCCCCTTTCGCCGTCCGACACCCTGTGTCCCCCCTTTCGCCGTCCGACACCCTGTGCCCCCCCCCTTTCGCCGTCCGACACCCTGTGCCCCCCCCCTTTCGCCGTCCGACACCCTGTGTCCCCCCCTTTCGCCGTCCGACACCCTGTGTCCCCCCCCTTTCGCCGTCCGACACCCTTTGCCCCCCCCTTTCGCCGTCCGACACCCTGTGTCCCCCCCTTTCGCCGTCCGACACCCTTTGCCCCCCCCTTTCGCCGTCCGACACCCTGTGCCCCCCCCCTTTCGCCGTCCGACACCCTGTGTGTCCCCCCCTTTCGCCGTCCGACACCCTGTGTGTCCCCCCCTTTCGCCGTCCGACACCCTGTGTGTCCCCCCCTTTCGCCGTCCGACACCCTGTGTCCCCCCCTTTCGCCGTCCGACACCCTGTGTCCCCCCCTTTCGCCGTCCGACACCCTGTGTCCCCCCTTTCGCCGTCCGACACCCTGTGTCCCCCCTTTCGCCGTCCGACACCCTGTGCCCCCCCCTTTCGCCGTCCGACACCCTGTGCCCCCCCCCCCCTTTCGCCGTCCGACACCCTGTGTCCCCCCTTTCGCCGTCCGACACCCTGTGCCCCCCCCCTTTCGCCGTCCGACACCCTGTGCCCCCCCCCTTTCGCCGTCCGACACCCTGTGTCCCCCCCTTTCGCCGTCCGACACCCTGTGTCCCCCCCTTTCGCCGTCCGACACCCTGTGTCCCCCCCTTTCGCCGTCCGACACCCTGTGTCCCCCCCCTTTCGCCGTCCGACACCCTGTGTCCCCCCCTTTCGCCGTCCGACACCCTTTGCCCCCCCTTTCGCCGTCCGACACCCTTTGCCCCCCCCTTTCGCCGTCCGACACCCTGTGTCCCCCCCTTTCGCCGTCCGACACCCTTTGCCCCCCCCTTTCGCCGTCTGACACCCTGTGCCCCCCCCTTTCGCCGTCCGACACCCTGTGTCCCCCCCTTTCGCCGTCCGACACCCTGTGTCCCCCCTTTCGCCGTCCGACACCCTGTGTCCCCCCTTTCGCCGTCCGACACCCTGTGTCCCCCCTTTCGCCGTCCGACACCGTGTCCCCCCCTTTCGCCGTCCGACACCCTGTGCCCCCCCCTTTCGCCGTCCGACACCCTGTGCCCCCCCCCTTTCGCCGTCCGACACCCTGTGTCCCCCCCTTTCGCCGTCCGACACCCTGTGCCCCCCCCTTTCGCCGTCCGACACCCTGTGTCCCCCCCTTTCGCCGTCCGACACCCTGTGTCCCCCCCCTTTCGCCGTCCGACACCCTGTGTCCCCCCCCTTTCGCCGTCCGACACCCTGTGTCCCCCCCCCTTTCGCCGTCCGACACCCTGTGTCCCCCCCCTTTCGCCGTCCGACACCCTGTGTCCCCCCCCCTTTCGCCGTCCGACACCCTGTGTGTCCCCCCCTTTCGCCGTCCGACACCCTGTGTGTCCCCCCCTTTCGCCGTCCGACACCCTGTGTCCCCCCCCTTTCGCCGTCCGACACCCTGTGTCCCCCCTTTCGCCGTCCGACACCCTGTGTCCCCCCCTTTCGCAGTCCGACACCCTGTGCCCCCCCCTTTCGCCGTCCGACACCCTGTGCCCCCCCCCTTTCGCCGTCCGACACCCTGTGTCCCCCCCTTTCGCCGTCCGACACCCTGTGCCCCCCCCCTTTCGCCGTCCGACACCCTGTGCCCCCCCCTTTCGCCGTCCGACACCCCTGTGCCCCCCTACCTTTCGCCGTCCGACACCCTGTGTCCCCCCTTTCGCCGTCCGACACCCTGTGCCCCCCCCCTTTCGCCGTCCGACACCCTGTGCCCCCCCCCCTTTCGCCGTCCGACACCCTGTGTCCCCCCCTTTCGCCGTCCGACACCCTGTGTCCCCCCCCCTTTCGCCGTCCGACACCCTGTGTCCCCCCCCTTTCGCCGTCCGACACCCTGTGTCCCCCCCTTTCGCCGTCCGACACCCTTTGCCCCCCCTTTCGCCGTCCGACACCCTTTGCCCCCCCCTTTCGCCGTCCGACACCCTGTGTCCCCCCCCTTCCGCCGTCCGACACCCTTTGCCCCCCCCTTTCGCCGTCTGACACCCTGTGCCCCCCCCTTTCGCCGTCCGACACCCTTTGCCCCCCCTTTCGCCGTCCGACACCCTGTGTGTCCCCCCCTTTCGCCGTCCGACACCCTGTGTGTCCCCCCCCCTTTCGCCGTCCGACACCCTGTGTGTCCCCCCCTTCCGCCGTCCGACACCCTGTGTCCCCCCCTTCCGCCGTCCGACACCCTGTGTGTCCCCCCCCTTTCGCCGTCCGACACCCTGTGTGTCCCCCCCTTTCGCCGTCCGACACCCTGTGTGTCCCCCCCTTTCGCCGTCCGACACCCTGTGTGTCCCCCCCTTTCGCCGTCCGACACCCTGTGTGTCCCCCCCTTTCGCCGTCCGACACCCTGTGTGTCCCCCCCCTTTCGCCGTCCGACACCCTGTGTGTCCCCCCCCCCTTTCGCCGTCCGACACCCTGTGCCCCCCCCCTTTCGCCGTCCGACACCCTGTGCCCCCCCCCCCTTTCGCCGTCCGACACCCTGTGTCCCCCCTCTTTCGCCGTCCGACACCCTGTGTCCCCCCCTTTCGCCGTCCGACACCCTGTGTGTCCCCCCCTTTCCCCAGGGAGCCGCGGCGCACATTTTGGGAACCGCTGTATTAACCAATATGTGTATGTGCGTGTGTTCACATTTTAAAACTAAAACAATACAATGAAAAACAAAACATAGATTTGTTAGCTGTCACATAAAACCATGCTGTCTATTTGACAGCTATGTTCGCCCTGGCGTGACAGCTATGTATGGTTGTGTGTGTGTAAATGTGGACTTCACTAGCAGCTACCTCAGTTGGTAACAGTGTCACTGTATAAAGTCCTCTATGTATTGTCCTACTCATGTGCTGGTATTGCTATAAAAGATTTTTCAGTCAACTCAACATCGCCCCCTAGACTAGAAAAATGCTGAAGACCAGTGTATATCAATCGATTTTCCTTCTACCAACTCGCATGCCATTCTCAGTACCTCATATTCAGCTACTTGAATAAGTGAGAAAGGAAAAAGGGGTCTATTTCTATAACACTTTCTTCAAATATAACAGTACCCAGAACATGTCTGTCTAACAGTAAAAAAATATTAAACCTGAAAATTCTACATTTTCTAGGGTTTTCACACTGTCATATCTTGTGGCAAAAATCCTACTCCAATGTTCTACACAGAGATGCATATCTGTATGCCTAACCTCCAGCAATCTCCTATCCCACCCTTTGTGCATACATATAAAGGCACAAAACGGATATGCAATCTATAAAAACATGACGCATATTTCCACACAAAAACTTTCTGATTAATATTAGCAGCTTCTATACACAACACCAACCCCTGACTGTTTCTGTGACTCATGTCAATCTAGTGTGTATATCCCTGAGTTTGTCTTATGTAAAAAATGTTTTAGCCCCATTACTGAGACTGTCTGTCTTTTCATATCTATACAAGAGCAGAGCGAGAAAGAGAAAGATCGAGAGATACTAGCACAGATATAAAGAATGAGAAATAAGAAAGCAATGAATAATAGGAATACAAAGCTTTGAATACAAGGGTTTGAAAACAAACATGCATGCAGAAAGGGAGATTTTACAGCAAAAATGACAGCTGGATTGGACTCTATGGGAAAATGTACTATATTCATTTCACTAATTCCCTTAGCTATTTGCTAAATTATGGCCCCCTCCCCATACTTGACTAGGGGGTCTTACGTCAACCGTGCAATTCAGTGTCGTCCGTCATTTGTTCATTAAGAACTCGGTATCACTTTAACTACATACCTTTTCAACGAACTTTCTGACTTATGACAGAGAAATATAGAAATTAACTCTTGACTCACTTTGGAGAAAAGTATGTACATACTTCATTTTAGGATAATGATTCTCAGCCAAATTATCATGAGGTCACTGCAGCCTAAAAAAAAGTGTTCCAATGACCCATTGTTAATTTGTCTTTCAAGAGTAATTCTTCTATTTCTCTATCCCACCCCCTTTAAACACTTAAGTCTATAGTTCTTCTGTGTACCCTTATCTGTGAGAAGAAAAAAAAACAAGCTAGTTATCTTTAAACAGCAAACGAAACAAACATTTTCATTCTTTACCAGCGGCCAGCGATTAGGAAAGCAAACATGTGACAACATAAAACAAACACAATCAACAAAGATTACTTTTAAATCAGTTTCTTTCTAAACTTTCACATTAATACTTACCACAGTTTTAACCTTTACCTTGCCTGGTTGTAGGACTATAGATATAACCTGATCTTTTTTTTTTTTTGGTTGACTATGGTTCTCCCTCAAAACATTTACTGTTGTGAGGTGTGCAGATGCCTGTTGGAAAACCTCTGTGGGTGTCTATATAATTCCCCCTTAGGTGGCCCAAGTTTATTTGTTTCCGCTTTTTTCATTGTACAGCCCCTTGCTTGATGTCCTGTTTTATGGCATCTAAAACACTTCCTCAACTCATGTTGTTTCTGTTCGCCGTCCGACACCCTGTGTCCCCCCCCTTCCGCCGTCCGACACCCTGTGTCCCCCCCTTCCGCCGTCCGACACCCTGTGTGTCCCCCCCTTTCGCTGTCCGACACCCTGTGTGTCCCCCCCCTTTCGCCGTCCGACACCCTGTGTGCCCCCCCCCCTTTCGCCGTCCGACACCCTGTGTGTCCCCCCCTTTCGCCGTCCGACACCCTGTGTGTCCCCCCCTTTCGCTGTCCGACACCCTGTGTGTCCCCCCCTTTCGCCGTCCGACACCCTGTGTGCCCCCCCCCTTTCGCCGTCCGACACCCTGTGTCCCCCCCTTTCGCCGTCCGACACCCTGTGTCCCCCCCCCTTTCGCCGTCCGACACCCTGTGTCCCCCCCTTTCGCCGTCCGACACCGTGTCCCCCCCCTTTCGCCGTCCGACACCCTGTGTCCCCCCCTTTCGCCGTCCGACACCCTGTGGCCCCCCCCTTTCGCCGTCCGACACCCTGTGTCCCCCCCCTTTCGCCGTCCGACACCCTGTGTCCCCCCCCCTTTCGCCATCCGACACCCTGTGTCCCCCCCCCTTTCGCCGTCCGACACCCTGTGTCCCCCCCTTTCGCCGTCCGACACCCTGTGTCCCCCCCTTTCGCCGTCCGACACCCTGTGCCCCCCCTTTCGCCGTCCGACACCCTGTGTCCCCCCCCCTTTCGCCGTCCGACACCCTGTGCCCCCCCCCTTTCGCCGTCCGACACCCTGTGCCCCCCCCCTTTCGCCGTCCGACACCCTGTGCCCCCCCCCCTTTCGCCGTCCGACACCCTGTGTGTCCCCCCCTTTCGCCGTCCGACACCCTGTTTGTCCCCCCCTTTCGCCGTCCGACACCCTGTGCCCCCCCCCTTTCGCCGTCCGACACCCTGTGCCCCCCCTTTCGCCGTCCGACACCCTGTGTCCCCCCCCTTTCGCCGTCTGACACCCTGTGTCCCCCCCCCTTTCGCCGTCCGACACCCTGTGTCCCCCCCCTTTCGCCGTCCGACACCCTGTGTCCCCCCCCTTTCGCCGTCCGACACCCTGTGTCCCCCCCTTTCGCCGTCCGACACCCTGTCCCCCCTTTCGCCGTCCGACACTCCCTGTGTCCCTCCCCCCCTTTCGCCGTCCGACACCCTGTTCCCCCCCCTTTCGCCGTCCGACACCCTGTGTCCCCCCCTTTCGCCGTCCGACACCCTGTGTCCCCCCTTTCGCCGTCCGACACCCTGTGTCCCCCCCCCTTTCGCCGTCCGACACCCTGTGTCCCCCCCCCCTTTCGCCGTCCGACACCCTGTGTCCCCCCCCCTTTCGCCGTCCGACACCCTGTGTCCCCCCCCCCTTTCGCCGTCCGACACCCTGTGTCCCCCCCCCCCTTTCGCCGTCCGACACCCTGTGTCCCCCCCCCTTTCGCCGTCCGACACCCTGTGTCCCCCCCCCTTTCGCCGTCCGACACCCTGTCCCCCCCCTTTCGCCGTCCGACACCCTGTCCCCCCCTTTCGCCGTCCGACACCCTGTGTCCCCTGTGTCCCCCCCCCCCTTTCGCCGTCCGACACCCTGTGTCCCCCCCCCCTTTCGCCGTCCGACACCCTGTGTCCCCCCCCTTTCGCCGTCCGACACCCTGTGTCCCCCCCTTTCGCCGTCCGACACCCTGTGTCCCCCCCTTTCGCCGTCCGACACCCTGTGTCCCCCCCCCTTTCGCCGTCCGACACCCTGTGTCCCCCCCTTTCGCCGTCCGACACCCTGTGTCCCCCCCCTTTCGCCGTCCGACACCCTGTGTCCCCCCCCTTTCGCCGTCCGACACCCTGTGTCCCCCCCCTTTCGCCGTCCGACACCCTGTGTCCCCCCCTTTCGCCGTCCGACACCCTGTGTCCCCCCCCTTTCGCCGTCCGACACCCTGTGTCCCCCCCTTTCGCCGTCCGACACCCTGTGTCCCCCCCCCTTTCGCCGTCCGACACCCTGTGTCCCCCCCCTTTCGCCGTCCGACACCCTGTCCCCCCCCTTTCGCCGTCCGACACCCTGTCCCCCCCTTTCGCCGTCCGACACCCTGTCCCCCCCTTTCGCCGTTCGACACCCTGTGTCCCCCCCTTTCGCCGTCCGACACCTGTGTCCCCCCCTTTCGCCGTCCGACACCCTGTGTCCCCCCCCTTTCGCCGTCCGACACCCTGTGTCCCCCCCCTTTCGCCGTCCGACACCCTGTGTCCCCCCCCCCCTTTCGCCGTCCGACACCCTGTCCCCCCCCTTTCGCCGTTTGACACCCTGTGTCCCCTGTCCCCCCCTTTCGCCGTCCGACACCCTGTGTCCCCCCCCTTTCGCCGTCCGACACCCTGTGTCCCCCCCCCTTTCGCCGTCCGACACCCTGTGCCCCCCCCTTTCGCCGTCCGACACCCTGTGCCCCCCCCTTTCGCCGTCCGACACCCTGTGCCCCCCCCCTTTCGCCGTCCGACACCCTGTGGTCCCCCCCTTTCGCCGTCCGACACCCTGTGTGTCCCCCCCTTTCGCCGTCCGACACCCTGTGTGTCCCCCCTTTCGCCGTCCGACTCGTGTGTCCCCCCCTTTCGCCGTCCGACACCCTGTGTGTCCCCCCCTTTCGCCGTCCGACACCCTGTGTGTCCCCCCCTTTCGCCGTCCGACACCCTGTGTGTCCCCCCCCTTTCGCCGTCCGACACCCTGTGTCCCCCCCTTTCGCCGTCCGACACCCTGTGTCCCCCCCTTTCGCCGTCCGACACCCCTGTGTCCCCCCCTTTCGCCGTCCGACACCCTGTGCCCCCCCCTTTCGCCGTCCGACACCCTGTGCCCCCCCCCTTTCGCCGTCCGACACCCTGTGTCCCCCCCTTTCGCCGTCCGACACCCTGTGCCCCCCCTTTCGCCGTCCGACACCCTGTGCCCCCCCCCCCTCTTCGCCGTCCGACACCCTGTGTCCCCCCCTTTCGCCGTCCGACACCCTGTGTCCCCCCCCCTTTCGCCGTCCGACACCCTGTGTCCCCCCCCTTTCGCCGTCCGACACCCTGTGTCCCCCCTTTCGCCGTCCGACACCCTTTGCCCCCCCTTTCGCCGTCCGACACCCTTTGCCCCCCCCTTTCGCCGTCCGACACCCTGTGTCCCCCCCTTTCGCCGTCCGACACCCTGTCCCCCCCTTTCGCCGTCCGACACCCTGTGTCCCCCTGTGTCCCCCCCCCTTTCGCCGTCCGACACCCTGTGTCCCCCCCCTTTCGCCGTCCGACACCCTGTGTCCCCCCCCTTTCGCCGTCCGACACCCTGTGTCCCCCCTTTCGCCGTCCGACACCCTGTGTCCCCCCCCCTTTCGCCGTCCGACACCCTGTGTCCCCCCCCCCCTTTCGCCGTCCGACACCCTGTGTCCCCCCCCCTTTCGCCGTCCGACACCCTGTGTCCCCCCCCCCTTTCGCCGTCCGACACCCTGTGTCCCCCCCCCCCTTTCGCCGTCCGACACCCTGTGTCCCCCCCCCTTTCGCCGTCCGACACCCTGTGTCCCCCCCCCTTTCGCCGTCCGACACCCTGTCCCCCCCCTTTCGCCGTCCGACACCCTGTCCCCCCCTTTCGCCGTCCGACACCCTGTGTCCCCTGTGTCCCCCCCCCTTTCGCCGTCCGACACCCTGTGTCCCCCCCCCTTTCGCCGTCCGACACCCTGTGTCCCCCCCTTTCGCCGTCCGACACCCTGTGTCCCCCCCTTTCGCCGTCCGACACCCTGTGTCCCCCCCTTTCGCCGTCCGACACCCTGTGTCCCCCCCCCCTTTCGCCGTCCGACACCCTGTGTCCCCCCCTTTCGCCGTCCGACACCCTGTGTCCCCCCCCCTTTCGCCGTCCGGACACCCTGTGTCCCCCCCCTTTCGCCGTCCGACACCCTGTGTCCCCCCCCTTTCGCCGTCCGACACCCTGTGTCCCCCCCTTTCGCCGTCCGACACCCTGTGTCCCCCCCCTTTCGCCGTCCGACACCCTGTGTCCCCCCCTTTCGCCGTCCGACACCCTGTGTCCCCCCCCCTTTCGCCGTCCGACACCCTGTGTCCCCCCCCTTTCGCCGTCCGACACCCTGTCCCCCCCTTTCGCCGTCCGACACCCTGTCCCCCCCCTTTCGCCGTCCGACACCCTGTCCCCCCCTTTCGCCGTTTGACACCCTGTGTCCCCCCCTTTCGCCGTCCGACACCCTGTGTCCCCCCCCTTTCGCCGTCCGACACCCTGTGTCCCCCCCCTTTCGCCGTCCGACACCCTGTGTCCCCCCCCTTTCGCCGTCCGACACCCTGTGTCCCCCCCCCCCTTTCGCCGTCCGACACCCTGTCCCCCCCTTTCGCCGTTTGACACCCTGTGTCCCTGTGTCCCCCCCCTTTCGCGTCCGACACCCTGTGTCCCCCCCTTTCGCCGTCCGACACCCTGTGTCCCCCCCTTTCGCCGTCCGACACCCTGTGCCCCCCCCCTTTCGCCGTCCGACACCCTGTGGTCCCCCCCCTTTCGCCGTCCGACACCCTGTGTGTCCCCCCCTTTCGCCGTCCGACACCCTGTGTGTCCCCCCCCTTTCGCCGTCCGACACCCTGTGTGTCCCCCCCTTTCGCCGTCCGACACCCTGTGTCCCCCCCTTTCGCCGTCCGACACCCTGTGTGTCCCCCCCTTTCGCCGTCCGACACCCTGTGTGTCCCCCCCTTTCGCCGTCCGACACCCTGTGTCCCCCCCCTTTCGCCGTCCGACACCCTGTGTCCCCCCTTTCGCCGTCCGACACCCTGTGTCCCCCCTTTCGCCGTCCGACACCCTGTGCCCCCCCCTTTCGCCGTCCGACACCCTGTGCCCCCCCCCTTTCGCCGTCCGACACCCTGTGTCCCCCCTTTCGCCGTCCGACCACCCTGTGCCCCCCCCTTTCGCCGTCCGACACCCTGTGCCCCCCCCCTTTCGCCGTCCGACACCCTGTGTCCCCCCCCTTTCGCCGTCCGACACCCTGTGTCCCCCCCCCTTTCGCCGTCCGACACCCTGTGTCCCCCCCCCTTTCGCCGTCCGACACCCTGTGTCCCCCCTTTCGCCGTCCGACACCCTTTGCCCCCCCTTTCGCCGTCCGACACCCTTTGCCCCCCCCCTTTCGCCGTCCGACACCCTGTGTCCCCCCCTTTCGCCGTCCGACACCCTTTGCCCCCCCTTTCGCCGTCCGACACCCTGTGCCCCCCCCCTTTCGCCGTCCGACACCCTGTGTCCCCCCCTTTCGCCGTCCGACACCCTGTGTCCCCCCCTTTCGCCGTCTGACACCCTGTGTCCCCCCCCCTTTCGCCGTCCGACACCCTGTGTCCCCCCCCCTTTCGCCGTCCGACACCCTGTGTCCCCCCCTTTCGCCGTCCGACACCCTGTGTCCCCCCCCTTTCGCCGTCCGACACCCTGTCCCCCCCTTTCGCCGTCCGACACCCTGTGTCCCCCTGTGTCCCCCCCCCCTTTCGCCGTCCGACACCCTGTGTCCCCCCCCTTTCGCCGTCCGACACCCTGTGTCCCCCCCCTTTCGCCGTCCGACACCCTGTGTCCCCCCCTTTCGCCGTCCGACACCCTGTGTCCCCCCCCTTTCGCCGTCCGACACCCTGTGTCCCCCCCCCTTTCGCCGTCCGACACCCTGTGTCCCCCCCCCTTTCGCCGTCCGACACCCTGTGTCCCCCCCCCCTTTCGCCGTCCGACACCCTGTGTCCCCCCCCCCTTTCGCCGTCCGACACCCTGTGTCCCCCCCCCCTTTCGCCGTCCGACACCCTGTGTCCCCCCCCCTTTCGCCGTCCGACACCCTGTCCCCCCCTTTCGCCGTCCGACACCCTGTCCCCCCCTTTCGCCGTCCGACACCCTGTGTCCCTGTGTCCCCCCCCCTTTCGCCGTCCGACACCCTGTGTCCCCCCCCCCTTTCGCCGTCCGACACCCTGTGTCCCCCCCTTTCGCCGTCCGACACCTGTGTCCCCCCCTTTCGCCGTCCGACACCCTGTGTCCCCCCCTTTCGCCGTCCGACACCCTGTGTCCCCCCCCTTTCGCCGTCCGACACCCTGTGTCCCCCCCTTTCGCCGTCCGACACCCTGTGTCCCCCCCCTTTCGCCGTCCGACACCCTGTGTCCCCCCCCTTTCGCCGTCCGACACCCTGTGTCCCCCCCTTTCGCCGTCCGACACCCTGTGTCCCCCCCTTTCGCCGTCCGACACCCTGTGTCCCCCCCCTTTCGCCGTCCGACACCCTGTGTCCCCCCCCCTTTCGCCGTCCGACACCCTGTGTCCCCCCCTTTCGCCGTCCGACACCCTGTGTCCCCCCCCTTTCGCCGTCCGACACCCTGTGTCCCCCCCCCCTTTCGCCGTCCGACACCCTGTCCCCCCCTTTCGCCGTTGACACCCTGTGTCCCCTGTGTCCCCCCCCTTTCGCCGTCCGACACCCTGTGTCCCCCCCCCTTTCGCCGTCCGACACCCTGTGTCCCCCCCCTTTCGCCGTCCGACACCCTGTGCCCCCCCCCTTTCGCCGTCCGACACCCTGTGCCCCCCCCCTTTCGCCGTCCGACACCCTGTGCCCCCCCCCTTTCGCCGTCCGACACCCTGTGGGTCCCCCCCTTTCGCCGTCCGACACCCTGTGTGTCCCCCCCTTTCGCCGTCCGACACCCTGTGTGTCCCCCCCTTTCGCCGTCCGACACCCTGTGTGTCCCCCCCTTTCGCCGTCCGACACCTGTGTGTCCCCCCCTTTCGCCGTCCGACAGCCCCTGTGTGTCCCCCCCCTTTCGCCGTCCGACACCCTGTGTGTCCCCCCCTTTCGCCGTCCGACACCCTGTGTGTCCCCCCCTTTCGCCGTCCGACACCCTGTGTCCCCCCTTTCGCCGTCCCGACACCCTGTGTCCCCCCCTTTCGCCGTCCGACACCCTGTGTCCCCCCCTTTCGCCGTCCGACACCCTGTGCCCCCCCCTTTCGCCGTCCGACACCCTGTGCCCCCCCCCTTTCGCCGTCCGACACCCTGTGTCCCCCCTTTCGCCGTCCGACACCCTGTGTCCCCCCCTTTCGCCGTCCGACACCCTGTGCCCCCCCCCTTTCGGCCGTCCGACACCCTGTGTCCCCCCCTTTCGCCGTCCGACACCCTGTGTCCCCCCCCCTTTCGCCGTCCGACACCCTGTGTCCCCCCCCTTTCGCCGTCCGACACCCTGTGTCCCCCCTTTCGCCGTCCGACACCCTTTGCCCCCCCCTTTCGCCGTCCCGACACCCTTTGCCCCCCCCTTTCGCCGTCCGACACCCTGTGTCCCCCCCCTTTCGCCGTCCGACACCCTTTGCCCCCCCCTTTCGCCGTCCGACACCCTGTGCCCCCCCCTTTCGCCGTCCGACACCCTGTGTCCCCCCCTTCCGCCGTCCGACACCCTGTGTCCCCCCCTTCCGCCGTCCGACACCCTGTGTCCCCCCCTTCCGCCGTCCGACACCCCTGTGTCCCCCCCCTTCCGCCGTCCGACACCCTGTGTCCCCCCCTTCCGCCGTCCGACACCCTGTGTCCCCCCCCTTCCGCCGTCCGACACCCTGTGTCCCCCCCTTCCGCCGTCCGACACCCTGTGTCCCCCCCTTTCGCCGTCCGACACCCTGTGTGTCCCCCCCTTTCGCCGTCCGACACCCTGTGTGTCCCCCCCCTTTCGCCGTCCGACACCCTGTGTCCCCCCCTTTCGCCGTCCGACACCCTGTGTCCCCCCCCTTTCGCCGTCCGACACCCTGTGTCCCCCCTTTCGCCGTCCGACACCCTGTGCCCCCCCCCTTTCGCCGTCCGACACCCTGTGTCCCCCCCTTTCGCCGTCCGACACCCTGTGCCCCCCCCCCTTTCGCCGTCCGACACCCTGTGCCCCCCCCCTTTCGCCGTCCGACACCCTTTGCCCCCCCCTTTCGCCGTCCGACACCCTGTGTCCCCCCCTTTCGCCGTCCGACACCCTTTGCCCCCCCCTTTCGCCGTCCGACACCCTGTGCCCCCCCCTTTCGCCGTCCGACACCCTGTGTCCCCCCTTTCGCCGTCCGACACCCTGTGCCCCCCCCCTTTCGGCCGTCCTACGACCCTGTGCCCTCGCCCCCTGTGTCCCCCCCTTTCGCGTCCGACACCCTGTGCCCCCCCCTTTCGCCGTCCGACACCCTGTGTCCCCCCCTTTCGCCGTCCGACACCCTTTGCCCCCCCCTTTCGCCGTCCGACACCCTGTGTCCCCCCCTTTCGCCGTCCGACACCCTTTGCCCCCCCCTTTCGCCGTCCGACACCCTGTGTCCCCCCCTTTCGCCGTCCGACACCCTGTGTGTCCCCCCCTTTCGCCGTCTGACACCCTTTGCCCCCCCCCTTTCGCCGTCTGACACCCTGTGCCCCCCCCTTTCGCCGTCCGACACCCTGTGTGTCCCCCCCTTTCGCCGTCCGACACCCTGTGTGTCCCCCCCTTTCGCCGTCCGACACCCTGTGTGTCCCCCCCCTTTCGCCGTCCGACACCCTGTGTGTCCCCCCCTTTCGCCGTCCGACCACCCTGTCCCCCCCTTTCGCCGTCCGACACCCTGTGTCCCCTGTGTCCCCCCCCCCCTTTCGCCGTCCGACACCCTGTGTCCCCCCCCCCCCTTTCGCCGTCCGACACCCCTGTGTCCCCCCCCCTTTCGCCGTCCGACACCCTGTGTCCCCCCCTTTCGCCGTCCGACACCCTGTGTCCCCCCCTTTCGCCGTCCGACACCCTGTGTCCCCCCCCCTTTCGCCGTCCGACACCCTGTGTCCCCCCCTTTCGCCGTCCGACACCCTGTGTCCCCCCCCCTTTCGCCGTCCGACACCCTGTGTCCCCCCCCCTTTCGCCGTCCGACACCCTGTGTCCCCCCCCTTTCGCCGTCCGACACCCTGTGTCCCCCCCTTTCGCCGTCCGACACCCTGTGTCCCCCCCTTTCGCCGTCCGACACCCTGTGTCCCCCCCTTTCGCCGTCCGACACCCTGTGTCCCCCCCTTTCGCCGTCCGACACACCCTGTGTCCCCCCCTTTCGCCGTCCGACACCCTGTGTCCCCCCCCCCCTTTCGCCGTCCGACACCCTGTCCCCCCCCTTTCGCCGTTTGACACCCTGTGTCCCCTGTGTCCCCCCCCTTTCGCCGTCCGACACCCTGTGTCCCCCCCCTTTCGCCGTCCGACACCCTGTGTCCCCCCCCCTTTCGCCGTCCGACACCCTGTGCCCCCCCCCTTTCGCCGTCCGACACCCTGTGCCCCCCCCCTTTCGCCGTCCGACACCCTGTGCCCCCCCCCTTTCGCCGTCCGACACCCTGTGGTCCCCCCCTTTCGCCGTCCGACACCCTGTGTGTCCCCCCCTTTCGCCGTCCGACACCCTGTGTGTCCCCCCCTTTCGCCGTCCGACACCCTGTGGTCCCCCCCCTTTCGCCGTCCGACACCCTGTGTGTCCCCCCCTTTCGCCGTCCGGACACCCCCTGTGGTGTCCCCCCCTTTCGCCGTCCGACACCCTGTGTGTCCCCCCCCTTTCGCCGTCCGACACCCTGTGTGTCCCCCCCCTTTCGCCGTCCGACACCCTGTGTCCCCCCTTTCGCCGTCCGACACCCTGTGTCCCCCCTTTCGCCGTCCGACACCCTGTGTCCCCCCTTTCGCCGTCCGACACCCTGTGCCCCCCCCTTTCGCCGTCCGACACCCTGTGCCCCCCCCCTTTCGCCGTCCGACACCCTGTGTCCCCCCTTTCGCCGTCCGACACCCTGTGTCCCCCCCTTTCGCCGTCCGACACCCTGTGCCCCCCCCTTTCGCCGTCCGACACCCTGTGTCCCCCCCCTTTCGCCGTCCGACACCCTGTGTCCCCCCCCCTTTCGCCGTCCGACACCCTGTGTCCCCCCCCTTTCGCCGTCCGACACCCTGTGTCCCCCCCTTTCGCCGTCCGACACCCTTTGCCCCCCCTTTCGCCGTCCGACACCCTTTGCCCCCCCCTTTCGCCGTCCGACACCCTGTGTCCCCCCCTTTCGCCGTCCGACACCCTTTGCCCCCCCCTTTCGCCGTCCGACACCCTGTGCCCCCCCCCTTTCGCCGTCCGACACCCTTTGCCCCCCCTTTCGCCGTCCGACACCCTGTGTCCCCCCCTTCCGCCGTCCGACACCCTGTGTCCCCCCTTCCGCCGTCCGACACCCTGTGTCCCCCCCCTTCCGCCGTCCGACACCCTGTGTCCCCCCCCTTCCGCCGTCCGACACCCTGTGTCCCCCCCCTTCCGCCGTCCGACACCCTGTGTCCCCCCCCCTTCCGCCGTCCGACACCCTGTGTCCCCCCCTTCCGCCGTCCGACACCCTGTGTCCCCCCTTTCGCCGTCCGACACCTGTGTGTCCCCCCCCTTTCGCCGTCCGACACCCTGTGTGTCCCCCCCTTTCGCCGTCCGACACCCTGTGTCCCCCCCCTTTCGCCGTCCGACACCCTGTGTCCCCCCCTTTCGCCGTCCGACACCCTGTGTCCCCCCTTTCGCCGTCCGACACCCTGTGCCCCCCCCTTTCGCCGTCCGACACCCTGTGTCCCCCCTTTCGCCGTCCGACACCCTGTGCCCCCCCTTTCGCCGTCCGACACCCTGTGCCCCCCCCCTTTCGCCGTCCGACACCCTTTGCCCCCCCCTTTCGCCGTCCGACACCCTGTGTCCCCCCCTTTCGCCGTCCGACACCCTTTGCCCCCCCCTTTCGCCGTCCGACACCCTGTGCCCCCCCTTTCGCCGTCCGACACCCTGTGTCCCCCCTTTCGCCGTCCGACACCCTGTGCCCCCCCCCTTTCGCCGTCCGACACCCTGTGCCCCCCCCCTTTCGCCGTCCGACACCCTGTGCCCCCCCCCTTTCGCCGTCCGACACCCTGTGTCCCCCCCCCTTTCGCCGTCCGACACCCTTTGCCCCCCCCTTTTCGCCGTCCGACACCCTGTGTCCCCCCCTTTCGCCGTCCGACACCCTTTGCCCCCCCCTTTCGCCGTCCGACACCCTGTGTCCCCCCCTTTCGCCGTCCGACACCCTGTGTGTCCCCCCCCTTTCGCCGTCTGACACCCTTTGCCCCCCCCTTTCGCCGTCTGACACCCTGTGCCCCCCCCTTTCGCCGTCCGACACCCTTTGCCCCCCCTTTCGCCGTCCGACACCCTGTGTGTCCCCCCCCTTTCGCCGTCCGACCCTGTGTCCCCCCTTTCGCCGTCCGACACCCTGTGTCCCCCCCTTTCGCCGTCCGACACCCTGTGTCCCCCCTTTCGCCCGTCCGACACCGTGTCGCCCCCCTTTCGCCGTCCGACACCCTGTGCCCCCCCCTTTCGCCGTCCGACACCCTGTGCCCCCCCCCTTTCGCCGTCCGACACCCTGTGTCCCCCCCCTTTCGCCGTCCGACACCCTGTGCCCCCCCCTTTCGCCGTCCGACACCCTTGTG
>JAVHZZ010000464.1:0-44336 GCA_036250195.1 Mixophyes australis | reverse complement strand
TGTTGGTCTATGTTTTTTTTTCTTGTTTAATATATGCTTGTACAAATACAGTTGTGTAAAACTAAGCCCCTTTAATATTTTCGTTTTGTGTAAAATTCAACATAATAGCACTTTACTATTTTCTTTGTTATAAGAAAAAATAGCTCCTCACTAACGAAGCACCTTGGTTTTGCACCAGTCTACATGGTCCGCTCAGCGGCCATCAAAGTGCACGCCCACTTTCAGCTCTTAGGACACGCCTCCGCGGACTGGGAGTCTGGGTAGGTGGGAAAGATCTGAAAAGGGCAAAGGTTTGTTACATTGTACAGAGAACATTATTTAAGAGATTTAGTCGGTGACTAAAAGCATTTCAAAGATGGTGACATATGAAAGAGTTGGAACATTAGAACAAAACACTAGATATAGTCAAAACTATTTCAGTTTTTCCATTGCAATCCATTACAAAGTTTAATTGCAGTTAAGGTTACGTAAACTTGACAGATATTTTACATCCAGTTGTTGTCATACAGTGGACACTTCTTGAAGTTTGGGGTGCATGAGGTCTATTTGGAGAATTCTTATTTTTCTTCATTGATATTTTAACGCAGTCTTTTTTCCCAACCAAAGAAAAATATAGATGTATCCAGTACTCCAACTGGTATAATGCGAGGCTTTGTAATATAACGTCATTATTCCTTAATCTGATGTGATGCATTACGGGGTAGTGACTCGCAGGTATCAGTATTGCTGGAGGCTATAACGCCTCTATTTGCGATACAGTAACACAAGTCTAAGATTCTATTCCTGCTACATAGTATCCAGGCTGCTGATTCATCGCTCTGGGCAATAGGTGATCTCTGGAGGAAATCTGCAGTGTAATAACTTAGAAATCCTGCAATATCCAGTCTGTCCTGTTTGGCTGCATTGCTGCAATAACGGCTGAGATAAATAGAGTGGTCTATTAAAGTTTTATAACCCTTAACTCCTGGGAAAAATGGCACTATATGCAGACGTAAGGCATATTGAAGATTAGGGGTTATTTAATGTCGTACTGATGCTGGAGATATCGGATATTAGCAATCAATACTGCCGTTCCTTTATGGGTGTGAAATGGGCTATTTAACAAGCTGCAGATAGCGTAGCTTTTCGCAGCTTTTCCTCGACGGCTAGCGCCATCTTCAGCGCATGCGCAGTTACACAGCCGGTCTGTTCCAGGGGAGGAAACGCCATTGCCGATGAAAGATAAACCGGATAGTTATAAGGTCTTGATAATTGGTCCGAAAAATCATTTCTTATTTGCTGCAAGAAATAATTACAGGGAATAAAGTTCGTAAATAGGACCCATAGTCACCGAATTGCTTTCAAACAAGTATGAATTAATATTATAAGAGCCATCTGCTGGGGTTATTTAAAAACAATGAGGGGAAAAAGCTCAAGTGTGCTGTAACCTCTGACAATGAACAAATATTAATGTTGGTCAGTCTGGTGCAAGTTAGACCAGTTATGATTGCAATGGGTTAGGTGTCAATTTAACCTTCCCAAACATTATAACTTCATTGTCGAAAATTATATAAAATTATCTACAGGGAGAGGTCCGTTGTTGATGAAACTCTCCAAGTGTTTTGTTCTCTACATAATTGTCTCGGCACTCTGCACCATCCCTCTGTGGTCACCCCAATCATCGGCCAAAACCATTAAAACTAGATGACTACTGTGAAAACTGATAGAAATGTATCAGCTGTTTATTGTAAATTACCAGGGGAACAAATTTAACTTTGTGTCTTTACATTTGTGTGTTTTATGTTTATTGTGAGCTAGTAGGGTAATGTAGGGGTAATTTAATATTTTCTTTAATGGTTATATTCTTTTTAATGGCGGCAGTGTTAATAAGGTTATTATTAATACAGTACTGTGGTATATACTGCAGGGGATAATATTAAATCACAAGAGAGACATACATTTGACTATGTAACAACTTTAATTTTAGTCTTTAGCTGGTTCAGAGTACGCTTATTAATGCAAGGATGAGGCCCAAAGACTGACATCTCTGAGCTGCTGCATGTGACAGGGACAGTGACATGATGTGAGGAGGGGAATGGAGGCAGCAGGAAGCCACAGACTGAGAGTTATAATAGTGGAAGGAGCAGGGTCCTCAGCAGCACAGAGTGATGATGTGAGGCTCTTGTGTCTGTAATGTTACCATTCTATATGATGCAATGTTCATATTCACCTTGTTACATTTTGTTACTCTTATGCACATTAGCAGAACAAATCACAAATAGATCATTTCTTTCGTATTTGCTAAAGTTTACAGATACCACTAATAAATGATGTATTGCACAGAAGTCTGTGTAGACATTGAGTTTGAAAGAAAACTAAACATAAAATACCAGATACCTTATATAAGAGAGATACTAGTAAAATGTACAGATCGGAGTCTCTATCTATATCTCTGTGATGATAACGTGACCATGACAGGAGATATGTTTCGACCCACAAGAAACATCCCGTCAGTAGTCTAATTTAAGGGTACGGCAATCAGCCTCTTTTAAAGGGGTCTTACACCTTCACATGGGTTTAGTAAGTACCTTCCGTCCAACGTTTTCTTCCCAGCTTGGGTGTGATCCTTCTAGATCTCTACTAATATGATCAGATTTATTACACTCTGATGTGACTCAGCTTTGCTGATCCCTCTGCCCTGAATATCCCTCTTTCTAGAAAGCATTTGTATTGTGCCCCGGGGGGGCGATTCTGTATCATACTGTAAAACAAAGTTAAGATGAAGAAGTTAAAAAAATGTTTTTGTTAAAGTTGCAGAAGTTCATATGTAAGTCAATAAATAAAAGTGATCTGAAGGTATATAACTATTAAATGGCTCATACAATGTATATTATAATTCTCAGCACGGTGGCGTAGTGGTTAGCACTTCTGCCTCACAGCACTGGTTTTATAAGTTCAATTCCTGACCATGGCCTTATCTGTGTGGAGTTTGTATGTTCTCCCCGTGTTTGCGTGGGTTTCCTCCGGGTGCTCCGGTTTCCTCTCACATCCCAAAAACATACTGGTAGGTTAATTGGCTGCTAACAAAATTGACCCTAGTCTGTGTGTGTGTGTGTGTGTGTGTGTTAGGGGATTTAGACTGTAACCTCCAATGGGGCAGGGACTGATGTGAGTGAGTTCTCTGTACAGCGCTGCGGAATTAGTGGCGCTATATAAATAAATGGTGATGATGATATTATTATATAATAGTATAAAAGTACAGAGAATGGAAGTATAGAACAGCAGAGATAAAGACTTGTATTCAGAATAATTAATGGATGTTCTCTATATAATGATCGATGGACTGACTGCACTTTGTGGGTGAAGCAATGTTACCTCTGTATCATTAGTGCCATTTATTATGACAAATTCTGACCGTTTGCAGTTCACCAGCAGTTAAAGTTTGTACCATGAACTTGATTGTGCAAAACTGTACAAGTGTCAAAAAGTGAGACCAGTACAAAGGACACCTCGGCCCCTACTCGCAGCTAATTATATTGCTGATTAATCATCACTCTTGTCACCGAGCAGACATAGTCGTCTAATAGCGCTCTCAGTACTTAAACACTCAAGATAAGGTGATTTTTGTAGCTTGAATTTTTATTTTGATAACCAGCGTCCAAACAAATCTGTCTATATTTGGGTATGGGCCTTTTTAGGTTTGCTTAGTTTTGCAATAATCAACTGATTTCGGCTAACCAGTCGATGAGACTTTGGGGCTGATACCTAGCGGGGCGTAGCGTGTGCGTGAGATCGCTCTGTGGGTGACAAGAAAGTGGGTGCACGAACATGGGCCTAAACCTGCGACATTCTGGCTCTAACACCTGGAAAGGTGCGACGGGGGAGGGACGGGGCGTACAAATGCAGGCCGCGTACAGTAAAGGCGTTATTACCCAATGCTGCTCATGCAGACCTGCAGAAACACGCATTGCGCTATGTGCATGGTTCTGTATTCGGGCAGAAGTACACTGTTTATAAATGATAAAATGCATGTATATGTGCACAGTAAAACCGATATGACAGGCGGTTATAATGGTGAGTTAGACTCTGTTGCCTTATTCAGGATCAAAATAGATGCGTCTGTTATCCACAGAGATATGAGGTGGATGCAGTAATGAGGGAGGTCGGCCGTATGAAGGCAGTGGCGCACGCAGGGGGGGTTTCTGGGTCTCCAGAAACCCCCCCCCCCTACGCTAAAAAGTGCCCTACATATCGGCACTGTAGTATACAGCAGCCGCGGCGCTGACTAAGAAGCGTCTGCGGCGGTGCTGTATTGGATACAGCACCACCACGGACAGTTCTTTGACAGCGCCGCGGCTGCTGTATACTACAGTGCAGCCGAAATGGAGCGCGGGCGCATGCGCGGCAGGTCTCTAGGAATTATTTTTTTTTCAGGGGCGGAGGAAACCCGCCCCCCCCCTCCCCCCCGAAAAATCCTCTGTGCGCCCCTGGAAGGGTTAGTTGGATACAGGCGCGGGCTGGGAGAGGGATGGCCCTCAGATGCGGCCGCAGGGGAAAACTATGTTTTTTGCATCCGGGGGGCGGCCGGCCGGCCTACCCCCTGTCCCTAATAGCCGTCTGAAACAGCGGCCTGGGGGGCTGTTGCCCCCCTGCCCCCCGGGCCAGCCCGCCCCTGGTTGGATAACTTTCTTTGAACTGTTAAACTTCAGTTTACCGGAGGTCCCTCTTTTGGATGTAGACAGCCTTATTGGGAAGAAATCCACATGCAGCATCGGCAAACGCTAGTACTATGTGAATAGCCTTAGACGGTGTCATAGTGCAGAATGCCTTCAGGCCGGGGAGCTTTGTGCTATCTTTCCTTGGCCCTCCTGATTTTGGCGTAGCGACAGGGGTATAGGCAGGGCCTGATTAAGGGTTCTGGCCGCCCTAGGCTAATACGGCCGCAGCGCCCCCCCCCCCCCCCTCCTCCGAATATATAGGTGTATAGGAACACTCCTGAATATGAATGTTCAGGTGTATTCTCCAGCATTCAAAGTTAGACAGAATGTGCCATTGTCTCTTACCTGTTCTTGCTCTTCTCTCTTGCAACTTTGTTATCCTCTCGCTGGCTTCTGGAAAGTTGGCGTCCTTTTTTGAAAATGCAAAAATGTATTATAATGCAAACCCTGAATGATTAGGCCCTTTAGTTAAAACAAAACACTCCATTATGGCCAGCTAAAAGTACCCCCATTGGACAGGCATATATAAGCAATATCTGAATATTTGTTGTCAATCAAATACAAACCTCTACCAGCCCCATCTCACTAATATTTAGTATTCTAGTGATTGCTGAGACCACCCATGTGACCACCACACAATCATGAGATTCTGCCCCCCAAAGCTGCTCTATTTTTAAAATACCCCCTGCAGCCATTTTTCCTTAACCACAACCCCCCCCACCACAGCCATTTTCCTTAACCCCTGCTGCAGCCATTTCTTTACCTCCCACCCTGCATCCATCCCCCTTGCAGCTATTTTCCTTACCTCCACTCTGCTAGCTAGCTATCCCCCCCGTCACATCAAAACTCCCCCAGTCACATATATCAGCCCCCCTCCTCTGCCCTCCTTCATACATATCAACCTCTCTACCTCCCTATAGATTTTCATGGCAGCCCCCCCTCCCACCCTATAGATTTGTATGACAGTCCCCCTCTCCCTCCCCTATACATATGCATGACAGTCCCCCCTCTCCCTCCCTATAGATATGCAGGGCAGTTCCCTCTCCCTCCCTATAGATATGCAGGGCAGTTCCCCCCCCCTCCCTATAGATATGCAGGGCAGTTCCCCCCCCCCCTCCCTATAAGATATGCAGGGCAGTTCCCCCCTTCACTTACCTGTAGTTGTGCCAGCGTCGCTCCTCTCCTCAGATCAGCAGATAGGAAGTGAAGACGTCCTGCTTCCTGTCTGCTGCACAGCAACAGGCAGCCTGGCGATTGGCTGTGTGTTGCTAACCACTGACCACCAATGCTTTTGATCGTCGAGCCCTCCACCCCCCCGCAGCGACCCCCCCCCCCCGCGGCGACCCCCCGCCTCCCACACCCCGAAAAAAAAAAATGAATGAAGAAAAAAAAAAAAAAAAAAAATTTAAAAAAAAAAAAAATTTTTTTTTTTTTTTAAAATACCCACAGTGCAGCGCCCCCCGGGACCCAGCGCCCCAGGCTGCAGCCTGGTCAGCCTAGTGGTTGATCAGGCCCTGGGTATAGGAACTGGGGGGGGGGGGGCAGTTGCCCCTCTGATATCTGCTGGGTGGGCAGACACTGTGTTTTGCCCAATTCCCCCCCCTCCCCCCCCCCCATGAACTTCTACACAAAAGCCTTCATGCCACTTTCTGAAGTTACGGTATCTGTTCTAAACTTGTGAAGCTTTTGTAAATGATAGATTGTCTTGGTATAAACTATCAAATGTTCTTAAATATAGATTCCCTTAGAATAGATTGATACAGATTGATTGATTTTCTTTAGTAAAAAATACTAAGTGTTCCTTTCATAAACATTTAATAAATAACCTGTATTGATGATGAAGAACTATTCACTTTACTTTTACCCTGAATTCCGTGCGGTGCGTCCAGTAACAAACATGAGATATAGTAATATAAATTTATAGCACCATCCCATAACCAGTGAGGCAGTGACTACAGATTTAAAAATACTCCCAATCAAATGAGATTAGGCTGTGAAAGGAATCTGAATAAAAACTAGGTTAATGACTATGAAAAATGAAAATTGTTAAGATGAACAATTGAATTTATCTATCTATAACAGCTATTGACCAAATTGGTAGTTAATATTAATAATTAATATTTAATAATGTATAAATACATTTTTATAGTAAAATTAACAATGAAACTGGGGTTGACCAACCCCTGAAAAACACTGACAAAAATTAACATAGGATTGGGAGTCTTTCTTTATCTACAGTCACTGTTGCAACTGTCGTAGAACGAGATACCAAACGTGAGAAAAAGGGGCTCCAAGCCCTATAGTAGTCCTTGGCCTTTTGCCCCCCCCCCCCCCCCCCCATGAAAATGTTCTTTCCTACACCCCAGATTAATCAAACCTGATAAGGAACAGTGGAAGCATTGCCCATAGCAACACAACAGATTCTAGTATCATTTATCCAGTACATTCTAGAACACGAGAGTTAGAATCTGAATGGTTGCTATGGGCAACACCTCTACTTAATCTAACACTTCCCTCTCAGGCTGGAGTTTCCCTGCCCTGTGTTTCCTGGCTTACAGTCTGTGTGCCGTCATCTGTCTTCTGACGCATGGAAAAAGACAGAGTGTGATATCTGATAACAAGCTGGTAACAATAAACCTTCTGCTGTAGCTGCCGGGGCTATTGCTGACAATCAGGCTGCATTATGCAGATTCTCACAGGTACGCGGGCCGGTGTCATGTGACCATTATGGTGTATTCAGCACACACGCTCCATTGTGTGACACTGACCTGATTCGTGTCAGTTTCCTTTTTATATAGTTCATTCTCCTTGTATAAGCGCGTGTACATTACTAGCCTCTAATATACAATGGCCATATAGAGACACCACTGTTTTAAATATAACGGCTGACTGAGCTCATTTGGGTAGCCGAGGAACAGAAGACAGGGGTGCCAGTGGAACTACAAGTTTCAGCATGCCACTGCAGCCTCTGGAACCTCTAGCTCCATAACTGCTGTAAGACCACAGAGCCACCGGATTCTGTCATTTGTGACACATTTAATATGTACACATTTAATTAAACCTCATCTATACATTTCTCTTAAAGAGATACATTGTACCACTGACACAAGTCCACACATGTCGCTGCTCTTCGATTATACTAATAGGGTCCACTCCCACTGCGATTAATTTGTTCATCCAGATCGCTGAACAACAAAACCTGTGAATTTTGGTGCCCGCGGCTGTCCGAACTGCGCTGATCCTGTTGTTCAGACGAATGTTTATTGAAAAAAAATAACTTTATTTGTATAAAGATACAAAAACAGACATAAGACCTTACATTCAAGTGTACTACGTCACATCGCAGCTGTGAGCACAATACGCCGTATGTCCATACTTGCCAACCTTATGTTGGCCGGGTCCGGGAGATCCTGGAGGGCAGGAGGTGTTGTACGGGTGGAGGGGGCGGGGCTTCGCGATTTGCGTCATTTGTACCCCGCCCCTCGGTGACATAATGGCTGTTTGGGGTCTTTTTACAGTGTAAAAAGACCCCAAACAAGCATTACATCACTGGGGGCGGGGACAAAATGACGTGAATCGCGAAGCCCGGTCCCCTCCGCCCGTACATTCCGGCTCTAATTTTGTTGAAGTGGGCAGGTGGGCCAGATACGGCAGTATCTCCAGCTCTCCCGGGATTCCGTGAGACCTACCTAAGATTCGGGAGTCTCCCAGACATTCCGGGAGAGTTGGCATGTATGCATATGTCATCAGATATAACGTCCTACACTATGGGGTAAATGTATCATACCCCAGTTTCTTAAACTCGCGGGAGTTAGGCGTCTTCGCAGCTTAAATTTAAAGCGGCGCTGCCTTGTAAAGGGAAGTTTCCCGCGAGTTTAAGAAACTGGGGTATGATACATTTACCCCTATATATCAATACTGCACTAACCATTTATCGCTTTAACACCATAGTAGTTTTAACAAGCAATGGATGTGAGGGGGGTGTAGGTGAATGACAAGGAAGGGGGGGGGGGGGGGGTGAGATCATAGCTCTGAAGCGTTACTGAAGGACAGATGCATATAAAGGGGGGGGGGGGGGGGGTATAAATTAAAGCTATGACATTTTTAACAATACTTCAAACAGTGATGGAATGGGGTGGAGGGGGTGAGAGAGGGGGAGTCACAGGCCCAAAGCTTTGTTGAAAAATCTACATGATAATCCCGTCTACATGGCCATGCAGGGTCCTCATTGCTCGTGTGTCACATGATCTACCTGATTGAGTTCTGATTACTTATAAAGATTGTAAATGCTGCAGTGATCCGTTCGTTTGGCTAGAAAAAAAAAAAAAATCAACCATATGACTCAGTATGCCAATCATATATTATTCATTATTGGAATTCAAAATTTTATTGAATCTATTCAAAATTTCTTTGAAAGCTTCAACTTCACAACTTCAGGTTTTGGGGAAATGATGGTGCTTCATTTTTGATACGAGGGCATCAATATTGGGGCATTTTGATGTCCGAGCAATTTGGATACAGTCTTCAGCGTCCAATCGATTTCTGTGCTTTGTTTTTATGTTCGTTAGAGTGGAAAATCCTTGTTCGCAAAGGTAGGTTGTTGCAAAAGGCAGCAACTTTTTGACTGCCTCCTCTTGTGCAGTTTTGATGCCTCTGTAGCTGTTGACATCCAAAAATATGACAGATCTGCTTTGTTTTCAAATGTAATACGTGATTCATTATTGCATCGAAGCTCAAGAAGTGCATCTGCCAACCCTTGAGGCTCTTCTGGTACAACAGCAATTTCACATTTAAAGCATACTTGCCAACTCTCCCGGAATGTCCGGGAGACTCCCGCATTTTGCGAGAGTCTCCCGGACTCCCGGGCGAGTGTGGCAATCTCCCGAATTCTGCCCACTTCCTAGTGAAGTGGGCAGAATTAGATCCCAAACGCCGCGATTCCCGATGAATCGCGGCGTTTAGCCCCGCCCCCCGCTGTCAAATGACGCAATTTGCGTCATGTCGTCACAGGGGGCGGGGCCGAAATGACGCGATTTTGGCCGCCCCGCCCCCTCACGCCCCCCTCCACTGGCTGGCTCCCGGAAGAGAGCTGAAGAAAGTAGGTAAGTATGATTTAAAGGGGTCTATAATCCAACTGACAGCATGTGAATCGGCAGCATTACCCGCAGGAATTTCATTTTTACCCCATTTGGGGTAATTTACCCCTGTTCCCTGACCACTGCTCTATGGGGTCTGTTTCTTATGTACAAAAAACCCATCTCTGGCGAAAATGGACGTTTCTGGGGATGATTTGCCAATTACTTTACTCTCCAAACTTTATTTCCTGATTCCTTTCATTTACCTACTTCACCTGCACACACCCCTAACAATGATTTGTGCTGACAGGTGAGGGAACATGATCCGTTTGAGACTTGGGAATGTGAGTAATGAGTAAAAAAACAAATAAACGTTTTATGCAAATCTTCTACAGGGTTTATTTTTAAATGCTGTGTAGCAAACCTGTGACATCTCAGCCCAACGTATGCATATTACCGACATTATAATATAATTTCTGGTAATGATTTTTGCTGCCAAGCCGGTGCTGCTAAGCCAGTGATAGGGAAGCTGACACGCAGGTGCAGGTCTCTACCCTTCAGAAGGACCGCATGTTACCCTTAATCTGGGTAATAAGTTAAAACAATACATTTAATCAAAGAAAGTGACACCTATCTGTAATAACATATCAGCAGGTATTTTATACAACTGTAACACGTTATAACAAACACACCTGACAATTTAATGTGATATGTGATGTGGTAGGTTAATTGGCTGCTATCAAATTGACGCGTGTGTGTGTGTGTTAGGGAATTTAGACTGTAAGCTCCAATGGGGCAGGGACTGATGTGAATGAGTTCTCTGTACAGCGCTGCGGAATTAGTGGCGCTATATAAATAGATGATAAGTTTTCACCCAGGGTCTCGTGCTCTGCAGTGATGATACATTGTATTATATGTCAGGAATACTCTGTATGGAGATGTTTTCCTTCCTTTCTATTCCTGCTGTACTTATTTTCCACAACAGCGACGCTGACATCACCAGGTCAGACCTTCAGCGTCATCTGTGTGTGATGTACACGCTCTGTTCCCATGGAGACGGTCTCTGCCGTGCAGCCATTGTGGCTGGATCTAAGACTCAGCCACCCATTCACAAATCGCTGTGACAGGAGGTTAAGTAGCAGCGTCGCTTTTCAGAGAGTGAATGGAGGGATATTTTGGAGGGGTTGCCAAGTGATCCCTGGGCTCAGGAATTTATATTCCACAGACCCTGGGATGGATTTCAGTATCTGCTCTCTGTCTGTCTATGTCTCTCTGTCTGTCTATGTCTCTCTGTCTGTCTATGTCTCTCTGTCTGTCTATGTCTCTCTGTCTGTCTATGTCTCTCTGTCTGTCTATGTCTCTCTGTCTGTCTATGTCTCTCTGTCTGTCTATGTCTCTCTGTCTGTCTATGTCTCTCTGTCTGTCTATGTCTCTCTGTCTGTCTATGTCTCTCTGTCTGTCTATGTCTCTCTGTCTGTCTATGTCTCTCTGTCTGTCTATGTCTCTCTGTCTGTCTATGTCTCTCTGTCTCTCTGTCTCTCTGTCTCTCTGTCTCTCTGTCTCTCTGTCTCTCTGTCTCTCTGTCTCTCTGTCTCTCTGTCTCTCTGTCTCTCTGTCTGTCTATGTCTCTCTGTCTGTCTATGTCTCTCTGTCTGTCTATGTCTCTCTGTCTGTCTATGTCTCTCTGTCTGTCTGTCGGTCTCTCTGCCGGTCTATGTCTCTCTGTCTGTCTATGTCTCTCTGTCTGTCTATGTCTCTCTGTCTGTCTATGTCTCTCTGTCTGTCTATGTCTCTCTGTCTCTCTGTCTGTCTGTCGGTCTCTCTGCCGGTCTATGTCTCTCTGCCTGTCTATGTCTCTCTGCCTGTCTATGTTGCTCGGTCTCTCTGTCTGTCGGTCTGTTTCTCCATTTACTGTAAATCATTTTGCCAGTAATCTTAATCACTCTGCCTTATAACTACCTACTTCCCAGTAGTCTTAATTTGCAGACCCCAAATGGGGTGGGGCTTATCACAAAGTGGGTGTGACCTCATTCAAATGTATACATGGTTAAGTGGATTGGAGGCAGTTTTTGCAGGGGCGCATGCAGGATTGTCAGGGGGGGGTGTTTCCCCCCTGACCCAACCCCCCCCCCCCCAAAAAAAAACAAACAAACAAACAAAAAAAACACACGAGAGAGCTGCTGCGCATGTGCCCGCGAGAGCTGCAGCTCCGTTTTGGCAGCGCTGTCCTATACAACAGCCGCGGCGCTGTCAAAGAAGCGTCCGCGGCGGTGCTGTATACAATACAGCACCGCCGCGGACGCTTCTTTGACAGCGCCGCGGCTGCTGTATAGGACAGTGCCACTATGGTGGGCACTTAGTTAGCGGAGGGGGGGGGGGGGGTTTCTGGAGACCGAGAAACCCCCCCCCCCCCTGCGTGCGCCACTGCTTTGGGTGGATGGTGAGGGTCTATTTACACTTTTAAATCTTGGGTGTTACGTAATTGTAACATTGTTTCTCACACCTACATTCTTGTGTTCCTGGGAGCATCTTCCTATTAATGTGTCGGCCTCGTAGCAATTTAAAAAAAATGCATATAAAGCACTCGTGTAGCACTTCCTAAAATTCACTGCGCTGCCCCCCTAGTTTGGAATGAGGTCATGGTGGCATCCGCTATTTTGAGGAGTGTAGCAGTGGGCTCTGACATCATAGTCAAGTGCCACACCCCCAGCCCACTGCAGTCATGGAGAAATTTTGCAATGTATCTTAAATATAGTAACACTACTTTAACATACCTGAGACTTGGGGTTCTCCGTATAGCATTATTTTTGTTTTTTCTGTATTACAAGAGGGTGATCTGTACTTCCTGCTCTTTCCTTGGATATCAGAGCAGCTCTCTCTTACAGGGAAAATCATTAAGATCAAAATCATTGTGTTGCTCACTGAATGTTACCATATTTCTATGAAAATCCTTTCCACATACCAAGTTGCTAAATTAGAGATTTTTTTAACACTTAGGGGGGTATTCAATTGTCAGCGTTAACGCTGAAAAACGAGCGTTCAAAAAATATTACCGTTTATACGGTAATATTGCACGCGAAAAGCGTTAATACGGTAGTTTACTCGCGGAATTTCAGCTCGCCGCTCAGGGGGCTGCGAGCTGAAATTCCGCAAGTAATTACCGTATTAATGGTAAGATTTTTTGAGCGCTCGTTTGTTAGCGTTAACGCTAACAATTGAATACCCCCCTAAAGCTTTATAAAAATAGACGATCAGGGAATAGCATAGCATGTCATTTTCTTTGCTCCTCGTACACCACAGTACTGAGTAACATCTACTTTAATATGTCATTATTGCATTCTGTAGACACAATGTAGAGCTTAATTAAACGGTCTGAACTCCTTGTTAAAGGAATGACCACAGTTAGCAGAACCATCGGGACCCTTGCAGTTCAGGAGAGATATCTGGTATAATACGCACTGCTGCTCACTGGGCAATTATTTATTGATCAAAGTCAGTGACTTGGTGATGTGAGACTTGCTTGTCGCAGAAATATGACTGCATCCAATGAGCCCCTTCTGAATGACATTACAGGTATAGAGATCTCTGACCAATAGAGAGTGAAGGATAGATACAGCAGTACAGTAAATCCTGCACATATCTACATACATTGTTTCTGTTTTAATCCCACTTGTAGTAAAGGGCATTTAGAAAGAATGTGGCATTTGCTGCAGATCAGCACTTGCGACGTTTGTAAAAGACATCTGTGATTAGCCGTAAAGTGCTTTATTCTGCTCAGGGTCTGTATGAAGTAGACAAAGCAGCCCATTGTCCCTGAAGGGAATGGGAAATCTGCGATGGATGATACGATTAATGACCGTCAAGTGACTTGCTGGTCTTGCGTTTGGTTTATTACTTGCTAGAAAACGTTTCCCCCCAAATGTATTATAGTTCATATGTATCAAAACACGTAGATCATAAACCGACAGGATCTTCTGTCCACATCAATCAAATCTCACTGGATTTAGATTTGCAATTTTGCCCTATTTATCAAGTTCCGAAACTTTTAGCTTTACCTCAGTCACTAACTCCATATGACGTCTGTAAGGTCAGACCCCAATAGAGATTCTAAGGGCCCATCTTCTCTCCTGATCCCTTCGTCTGGTGGGAAATACCCCTCTGGTTCACGGCCGGCCGGCGTTGAGCGCTCGCACAAAAGGTGACTTTACTCCATATTGTTTTTCATGTAATGAGAGGAATGTGTGTAACTCTATCCCAGGGAAATCTGAGGAGAGAGACTGAGGGACATTGATCTAAACCTGCGGCGGTGAAAAGCTCTGACAAGTAAATCATTAAATCTTTCATGCGCTGTGCGTGCGACTTGCTGTGTGACACGACGATATCTCCTTCGCCGGCGCGTTGTATTTTGCGGTTAAAGCAGCAGGAACTTATTTTGTGAACTATTGTTTCACTTCACTTAAATGTAACGTCAAAGTCCAACCTAATGCCAGTTTAGATCCATCCCGTTTATTAAATCGGACGTGCACATTGTTCTCAAAAAATACAGCTTGGTTCAGCCGTGGATATTGTTGATATTCATCATCGATGTGAGGCAGCGTCAGTATTAAATTTGACACTTTTGTGTATTTAAAGTTTTTTTTTCTTGCTGACCCAGGACCACAGTAGATCAGGAATTTCCACCTCTCCCAGAAGTGAAAATATTCAGGTAGTGAAAGGACATCCTCTCTAGACGCACAATGTGTCGTTCATCACTGGGAGGAAGCGGATACTGTCCATGATTTTCAATTTAGAAATGATTTGTGTGTTTTCTTTTTTGGTCAGTCTTGCTTATTACTCCCCTGGTATCCTTACACAACTGCACTTTATCAGGTTGTTTTAGTACATTGTTTTGTATTTTTAATACAATTATAATTTTTCTTATTTTTGGCTGTGTTAATCCAGAGGAAATTCCTCTAAATCCTGGCGTTTGGCAGCTTCCAGGTAAAGTCATGGGGGAATTCCGTCCCCGGACTCCCGTCCTGGTGCTGAAACATGACAGACCTGGCTGTTTGGCTTTAGGGCTAAGCAACTGGAACTTCGTCCAATTCAGCTACAAATGCGGGCGATTGGGTTGGACAGATTTATTTATGTAGCAGACAACTGGATGACCTGGGGCCCGAATAGCACAGTCAGTCATTGCCTAGGCATACAGATCGTAGTCGTGGTCAGCGCCGGTGCTAGGATCCTTGGCGCCCTAGGCACAGTGTGAAAATCGCTGCCCCCTCCCCCTTTAAAAATCGCCGCTGCGCTTCTCTCCCCTCAGCTCCCCTCCCCACCCCTCCCCATGTCTTTCTTTAACTTACCTGCATGAAGCTGCTCCTCTCTGCTCTGTCTTCTCCCCTCCACTCACAGACACTGTCGGGCCGTGATGATGACATCATCATGGCCTGTCACTGTCAGTGAGCGGAGGGGAGAAGACAAAGCAGAGAGGAGCAGCTTCATGCAGGTAAGATTCAATAGCCCCTTCCCCCCTCTCCTCCCCGTGGATTTCCGTTTTTTTTTTAATTTCGAGGCGCCCTGCAGAGCCCGGCGCCCTAGGCAATTGCCTAACCTTGCCTAATTGGACCTGGTCGTGGTTAAACTGGATTTCATGATCATAATTGGATTAATCTAGTATTGGGATCACCGGTAATTATGGGGCTCTCTCATAGCGATGTCCGGCCAGTTTTGTTCAAACCGGTGGACGCTGGTGTCAGGACGTTATATAATAGTATGTATTTAATGAAGGGGTAGATTTATCAAACCTTTGAAAAAGGAAAAGTGGAGATATTGCCCACAGCAACCAATCATTGTAGCTATCGTTTATCTTTTACATTCTAGAAATGAACCTGGTTGCTATGGGCAACACCTCCACTTTTCCTTTTAAGAAGGTTTGATAAATCTTCCCAGAAGACTATAACCAGACTCTCCTGGTCAGATTATCCATCTGCTTCTTATGTTTCCACTAATTACTTGCAATTTTTCAACTTGCCTGTTTTAATTTTAATTATGCCGGTGTCATTTTTCATGGGGGGGATCTTTCTAAAAATCTATTGCGTCGTTCACAGCCTGGTTTAAACAAGGAGAAGTCTTGTTCTGACCACATGACCGTGACGTCGTCCAAAGGACACGAGACGCTGATGTTGTAACACAGACTCGCTGACTCAGGTCACTTATCATCTGGAGCGTGGGTCACGCACTAGTCCGTCCTAAAGTGCAAGAACCATCCAAACGTGTTTGCGTAATGTCTGAACACCAGCAAGGAAACTGGTTTAAATCTGATAAAAGTTACACAATGTATGTAGAGCTACATGTGACTTCAAGATATACAGTTGGTGTAATAAAGACCTGTTTGTTTTTTTTCTATTTGTACTTTAATTCCTTTGTTGTGTGTTTTTGTTGTATTTTTTTTTTTTTGTTTTGTTTTTTGTTGCTGTTGCACAGTATTTTTTCTAAATTTATTTTAAAATATTTTGCTTTCAGTATTAAGAAACTTATTTATTTTAATTTTAAAGGTTAATGTTGTTGGTGTAGAAGTGATCTTGCCACAGTTTGCAGTGATACAATGTATCGGAAACAACCCATTATAAGTTATATGAAGTATTTAATCGGTCCTGTCCTGTTGTGACTTTATCCTCTGCTCCGTCTAGATGGTCAGCCTCCTGCTCATCGGCGTGGCAGCGTGGGGGATCGGATTCGGTCTAATTTCCAGTCTCAGAGTGGTTGGCGTCGCGGTTGCAGTCGGCATCCTCTTGTTCCTGATCGCCCTGGTCGGATTAATTGGGGCCATTAAGCACCATCAGGTGTTGTTGTTCTTTGTATCCTTTCATGGTCTCATAAATCTGTGTTGTTTTAAATGCTTCTACCAGTCTCCTTAAACATATTAGAATGATGTAGATGTCACTGTCGGTAATGTTTGCATCCTTCCTCCGCACTTTGAACTTTTACTATTCCATAAAGTTTTGGGGAACAAATGTATCAAGCTGAGAGTTTTCCAGCGGGTTTGAAAAGTAGAGATGTTGCCTATAGCAACCAATCAGATTCTAGATGTCATTTGGTTGAATGTGTTAAATAAATGATGGCTAGAATCTGATTGGTTTTTCAAACCCGCCGGAAAACTCTCAGCTAGATACATTTACGCCCAGGTCTATGATTACTACATACTTGCCTATGTTTTGGTCCAAGGGGAAAGTGCAGGGGGTATGACTATGGGATTCACGTTGACATGGTTCGGCTGTGCAGTGCACGATTTGCACCATAGTGCAGCGATGGCAGGGCCAAAATGACGCGGTTCACAGAAAATCGAGTCTTCGCAGCCCGCCCAACAAACTTTGTGAGAAGATTGGGCAGGATCTGGGTAGGTGGCCTATTCTCCTGAAACTTCCATAAATGTGCATCTCCGGATCTATAGTATAATAATTATTTAATTTAAATCTGCTTCTCAGTCTGGCCTTAACATGTTTCTACAATGGTCTGAATACAGACAACACAATATTCTTGCGGTGCCACTTATGTATTGTTGGCCACATCCAAGAATATAAATAATGTAACTAGTATTGCAATTTAAAAAAAAAAACCTTAGCGGCAAACTATGTATGCAGTCAAAATTTGCCCCCAATGCTAAATTGGCCCCATTATGTGTAGTTTAATAGAGTAAGCCCATCTCCCGGATGACACACAGTCTTGCAGAGTGGGTGGGGGCGGAGCCATGACTCTATTCGCTGTGAATTGTATCATTGTGGCCCCGCCCCTGCTTAGAAGTGATTTGCGCCATTGCGCAGTAGGGGGGCAGGGGTGTGGGGTCTAAGGGGCAAGTTGGAGCTGTCATCAGTGTCAGTGAGCTGTCATCATTTTATTGATCACTAGATTTTTTTTATTTTTTTTTATTTTTTATTACTGACTGAATTAAATTCCCTTTTTGTGCGTTTATTAGGTAACTTGAGAGCTGTATTTCCTTCCTGCACTAGACACACAGAATTGGTGCCCATAGACTCTTATTAGCACGTAGGAGATAAATGGATAGTTCTCTACACATTATATTTTCTCTGTGTTCTTTGTATCCACCTAGTTTAGAAAGGATTTGTACAGTGAGCAGCCTGCGACACATTGTATCCCAGTAAATGGAACATTCACCTATCTGTGCCCTGTGTACATTGTTTCAGGTTCAGACATGAAGTTACAGTATCAGCATAATAACAGCCGCTACAGTGAACATATTGCAGACGGACAGGTGACTCAGGTGCTCTGGGAAATGAATACAGTGACTTGTTAAACTTCCTCAGCGTGGATAATGTATTACTGTGAGGTGCCCCAGGGTGTTTGAGAATGGGGTGTGTCTACCAGTCAGCCTGTAGTGTAAGGAGCACAGTGTTTGGTTAGTGGGAGCAGCCCTAGTTTCCAATATTACAATACATACAATTCTAAAAATGTTTAGATAACACCCAGTCCTCTGTCCCCCGTCTACAACGTGTGCAGGAGGCTTCCATTATGTATTGAATAAACATATCTATAAACCATTAATATCATGTGAAGCGTTGTCCACTCGTTCTAGCGGCATGCAGACTGCACTATGATTCCTGTATACTGTACTATATACTAGTGCACTATGATTCCCGTGCACGTTACTATATACTAGTGCACTGATTCCTGTATATGTTACTATATACTAGTGCACTATGATTCCTGTACACGTTACTAGATACTAGTGCACTATGATTCCTGTATACGTTACTATATACTAGTGCACTATGATTCCTGTACACGTTACTATATACTAGTGCACTATCATTCCTGTATACGTTACTATATACTAGTGCACTATCATTCCTGTATACGTTACTATATGCTAGTGCACTATGATTCCCGTATACTGTACTATATACTAGTGCACTATGATTCCCGTGCACGTTACTATATACTAGTGCACTGATTCCTGTATACGTTACTATATACTAGTGCACTATGATTCCTGTATACTGTACTAGATACTAGTGCACTATGATTCCTGTATACGTTACTATATACTAGTGCACTATGATTCCCGTATATGTTACTATATACTAGTGCACTATGATTCCTGGATACGCCACTATATACTAGTGCACTATGATTCCCGTGCACGTTACTATATACTAGTGCACTGATTCCTGTATACGTTACTATATACTAGTGCACTATGATTCCTGTATATGTTACTATATACTAGTGCACTATGATTCCTGTATACTTTACTATATACTAGTGCACTATGATTCCTGTATATGTTACTATATACTAGTGCACTATGATTCCTGTATACGTTACTATATACTAGTGCACTATGATTCCTGGATACGTCACTATATACTAGTGCACTATGATTCCTGTATACTGTACTAGATACTAGTGCACTATGATTCCTGTATACTGTACTAGATACTAGTGCACTATGATTCCTGTATACTGTACAAGATACTAGTGCACTATGATTCCTGTATACTGTACTAGATACTAGTGCACTGATTCCTGTATACTGTACTATATACTAGTACACTATGATTCCTGTATACATTACTATATACTAGTGCACTATGATTCCTGTATACTGTACAAGATACTAGTGCACTATGATTCCCGTGCACGTTACTATATACTAGTGCACTGATTCCTGTATACGTTACTATATACTAGTACACTATGATTCCTGTATACGTTACTATATACTAGTGCACTATGATTCCTGTATACATTACTATATACTAGTGCACTATGATTCCTGTATACGTTACTATATACTAGTGCACTATGATTCCTGTATACTGTACAAGATACTAGTGCACTATGATTCCCGTGCACGTTACTATATACTAGTGCACTGATTCCTGTATACGTTACTATATACTAGTGCACTATGATTCCTGTATATGTTACTATATACTAGTGCACTATGATTCCTGTATACGTTACTATATACTAGTGCACTATGATTCCTGTATACGTTACTATATACTAGTGCACTATGATTCCTGTATACGTTACTATATACTAGTGCACTATGATTTCTGGATACGTTACTATATACTAGTGCACTATGATTCCTGGATACGTTACTATATACTAGTGCACTATGATTCCTGTATACTGTACTATATATTAGTGCACTATGATTCCTGGATACGTCACTATATACTAGTGCACTATGATTCCTGGATACGTTACTATATACTAGTGCACTATGATTCCTGGATACGTTACTATATACTAGTGCACTATGATTCCTGGATACGTTACTATATACTAGTGCACTATGATTCCTGGATACGTTACTATATACTAGTGCACTATGATTCCTGGATACGTTACTATATACTAGTGCACTATGATTTCTGGATACGTTACTATATACTAGTGCACTATGATTCCTGGATACGTTACTATATACTAGTGCACTATGATTCCTGTATACTGTACTATATATTAGTGCACTATGATTCCTGGATACGTCACTATATACTAGTGCACTATGATTCCTGGATACGTTACTATATACTAGTGCACTATGATTCCTGGATACGTCACTATATACTAGTGCACTATGATTCCTGTATACTGTACTATATACTAGTGCACTATGATTCCTGTATACGTTACTATATACTAGTGCACTATGATTCCTGTACACGTTACTATATACTAGTGCACTATGATTCCTGGATACGTTACTATATACTAGTGCACTATGATTCCTGTATACTGTACTATATACTAGTGCACTATGATTCCTGTATACTGTACTATATACTAGTGCACTATGATTCCTGTACACGTTACTATATACTAGTGCACTATCATTCCTGTATACGTTACTATATGCTAGTGCACTATCATTCCTGTATACTGTACTATATACTAGTGCACTATGATTCCCGTACACGTTACTATATACTAGTGCACTATGATTCCTGTATACGTTACTATATACTAGTGCACTATGATTCCTGTATACTGTACTATATACTAGTGCACTATGATTCCTGTACACGTTACTATATACTAGTGCACTATGATTCCTGTACACGTTACTATATACTAGTGCACTATGATTCCTGTATACTGTACTAGATACTAGTGCACTATGATTCCTGTATACTGTACTATATACTAGTGCACTATGATTCCTGTATACTGTACTATATACTAGTGCACTATGATTCCTGTACACGTTACTATATACTAGTGCACTATCATTCCTGTATACGTTGCTATATGCTAGTGCACTATGATTCCTGTATACGTTACTATATACTAGTGCACTATGATTCCTGTATACTGTACTATATACTAGAGATGAGCGCACTCGGATTTATGAAATCCGAGCCCACCCGAACGTTGCCGATCCGAGTCGGATCCGAGACAGATCTGGGTATTGGCGCCAAATTCAAATCTGAAACTGAGGCTCTGACTCATAATCCCGTTGTCGGATCTCGCGATACTCGGATCCTATAAATTCCCCGCTAGTCGCCGCCATCTTCACTCGGGCATTGATCAGGGTAGAGGGAGGGTGTGTTAGGTGGTCCTCTGTCCTGCTATATCTCGTGCTGTTCAGTGCTGTTCAGTGCTGTGCTCTGCTGTGCTGTGCTCAGTCCATTGGTGCTGTGTCCTGTGCTGTGCTCAGTCCATTGGTGCTGTGTCCTGTGCTGTGCTCAGTCCATTGGTGCTGTGTCCTGTGCTGTGCTCAGTCCAGTGGTGCTGCTGGGTCCTGTGCTCTGTGCTTCTAAGGGCATAGTTATTTCCCCAATATTCCCAAGTGTTTAAAAAAATAAAAAAAAGTTATTTAAAAAAAATACAAAAAACTAATTACATTTTTTTTTTAATTACAACAAAATTTGCACAACCAATCCTGCAGTATAAGCCCATTGGTACTGCAATATTACCAAGTTCACACATTCAGCAGTAAAAGTCCAGTGGTTCTGCAATTTTACAAAGTTCACACATTCTGCAGTATCAGTCCAGTGGTGCTGTGTCCTGTGCCCTGTGCTTCTAAGGGCATAGTTATTTCCCCATTATTCCCAAGTTTTTTTAAAAAAAAACAAAGTTATAAAAAAAATAAAAATTTAAAATTTTAAAAAAATAATAATTATAACCAAATTTGCAAAACCAATCCAGCAGTATATAAGCCCATTGGTACTGCAATATTACAAAGTTCACACATTCAGCAGTGTATAAGTCCAGTGGTACTGCTATTACAAAGTTCACTGATTCAGCAGTGTATAAGTCTAGTGGTACTGCTATTACAAAGTTCACTGATTCGGCAGTGTATATGTCCAGTGGTACTGCTATTACAAAGTTCACTGATTCAGCAGTATAAGTCCAGTGCTACTCTCCTGTGCCGCATATAATTTTTAAAGGCTTTGCCGAGGATAAAGTAGGGAAAGATCAAGACCCACTTCCTCCTAATGCTGAAGCTGCTGCCACTAGTCATGACATAGACGATGAAATGCCATCAACGTCGTCTGGCAAGCCCGATGCCCAATCTCCTAGTACAGGGCATGTAAAATCCAAAAAGCCCAAGTTCTCAAAAAATAGCAAAAAGAGAAACTTAAAATGATCTGAGGAGAAACGTAAAGTTGGCAATATGCCATTTACGACACGTAGTGGCAAGGAACAGCTTAGGCCCTGGCCCGTGTTCATGACTAGTGGTCCAGCTTCACCCAAGGATCTAAGCCCTCCTCCTCCCCCCCCCCCCCCCCCCCTACAAAAAATTTAAGAGAGTTATGCTGTCAGCAACAACAACAAAACAGTAAAGAACTCTGCCTTCTAAACAGATGACATCACAAATCCCCAAGGCGAGTCCAAGGGTGGTGTTGGTTGTGAACCCTGACCTTCCCATCACTCTACGGGAAGAGGTGACTCCATCCAGCATTTGCAGCATAGATAGCCACCAAAGTAACGTGGTCCATTTAATTTCACTTTCTAGCTCCACAGTCTGTGCAGCCTGCTTTTTTTATCTTCAAAGTATTTATATTTACAAGCCTTGCAATCTAAATTAACTAGAGGTAGTGACGTGGTAGAACTCCAAAAGGCAGTTTGCAAGCCCCTGTACAAACTGGCTCTATTTTTTAACTGAGTTGTCCCCCCTCCAGTGTGTACTCGGAAAGAGTTTTTAGTGCAGCGGGGAACCTGGTCAGTGAGCGGCGAAGGAGGTTGCTTCCTCACAACGTTGAAAAAATGATGTTTATAAAAATGAATAATCAATTCCTCAATGAAGTACAGCACTGCCCTCCAGACAGTACAGAGGGACCTGTGGTTGTGGAGTCCAGCGGGGACGAATTGATAATGTGTGAGGAGGAGGAAGTACACACTGTAGGGGGAGAGGAATCAGAGGTTGAGCATGAGGACGACATCTTTCCTCAGTAGAGCCTGTTTAGTTTGTACAGGGAGAGATGAATTGTTTTATTGGTGTGGGGGCCCAAACAAACCAATCATTTCAGCCACAGTTGTTTGGTAGGCCCTGTCGCTGAAATGATTGGTTTGTTAAAGTGTGCATGTCCTATTTCAACAACATAAGGGTGGGTGGGAGGGCCCAAGGACAATTCCATCTTGCAACTATTTTTTTGCCATTATGTGACCATTCAACAGTCGTTTGCCATGTTCAAAAAGTAAAAGAAAATGCCTACAAATTCAATAAATTAAATCAAAAGTTAAATGCCCTGTCATTATTTAAAACAAGAGGTTTTGACGTGCTAGAATTAGTGTAGTGTTAAGATGTTATAAACACTACACTTGGAACTTGGAGGAGATATTGTGACCCCGGTATCAAATTGGGTACCGGGGCCACCTCACTACGCAGTCCAGATACTTGTTTGGTGCCCGCATTCGGCCCTTCCTCTCCCAGGATGCCACCAAATCTCTCGTCCACTCTCTCTGATTATCTCCCGCTTGGACTACTGCAACCTTCTCCTTATCGGCCTCCCCCTCTCTCATCTCGCTCCCCTTAGATCTGTACTTAACGCCGCTGCTAGGCTTATTTTCCTCTCTCGCCGTTCCACCTCTGTATCCCCACTCTACCAAGCCCTTCACTGGCTCCCCTTCCCCTATAGAATCCTTTTCAAGCTCCTCACTCTGACTTACAAGGCCCTCGCTAACTCCACTGCTCCCTACATCTCTAACCTTATCTCTATTCACACTCCCTCCCGCTCACTGCGATCGTCCAACGATCGTCGCCTCTCTTCCCCTCTGATTACCTCCTCTCACGCACGTATCCAAGACTTCTCCCGCGCCGCTCCCCTCCATTGGAACAAGCTACCCCGCTCCATCAGAACTTCCCCTAATCTGTCCTCTTTCAAACGAACATTAAAAACCCACCTTTTCCTTAAAGCCTTCCAGTCTCATGCCTAAACTCCCACCGGTCGGCTACCTCTCTTTCTCATCCCTTCTTCCCTTCTCCCCCTTCCTCGACTCCGTCTCCATTTCTCCCGTCTCTCCGTCTCATCCATGTGTCTGTCTGTCTTCCGCTCCCTTTAGATTGTTCGCTCCTTTGAGCAGGGCTCTCCTACCTTCTGTTTCCATCACTTTTAACTGCGCTCTCCAGCTACTCAGCTCACCTCCTCTCAGTCCCTCTGCCCTCTGTCTCCTCTTGCTTCTCTCCGCTCCCCTCAGTGACTCTCAACCTGTCATCCGTGCCCACCCTCTTGGGCCATAGTTACCTGCCTATACTCACTTTTCCCCTTCCTCTCTTTCATGCTGTGCCTGAGCCCCCAGAGTTATAGTGCTTACTGTTACTTGTACTGTGCTGTTTCACCTTGTACTGTGCCATTGTTTGTCCTTGTACGGCGCTACGGATACTTTGTGGCGCCCTATAAATAAAAATTAATAATAATAATAATAATACCGGGGCCACCTCACTACGCAGTCCAGATACTTGTTTGGTGGAATTCAGACCAGTTGAGGGTGTATTTATTTTATTGTGGTCCCGGTATCAAATTAGGTACCGGGGCCACCCCACTACGCAGTCCAGATACTTGTTTGGTGGAATTCAGACCAGTTGAGGGTGTATTTATTTTATTGTGGCCCCGGTATCAAATTGGGTACCGGGGCCACCCCACTACGCAGTCCAGATACTTGTTTGGTGGAATTCAGACCAGTTGAGGGTTTTATTATTATATTGTGGGGACCACTCTATCTATACCACACTACCACTCTATACCACTCTATTTAATACTTTAATTCTATTTAATACTTTAATTCTATTACTAATTCCCATAAAGAGGAACTGCCGCTTCTATTTAATACTTTAATTCTATTAGTAGTTACCATAAAGAGGAACAAAATAAACAAATTTTACCAAAAGTATAATATGACTTACAAACACTACACTTGAAAGATGGTGCCTTTAAATGAAAAAGTCAGTCTTCATTGCACGACTATGTGCAACAGGGACAGTTTTTTGGTTTACAAAGTCAACCAATAACACTTCGACCCTGTCTGTCTTTAACATACTTGATGGGATCTCAATGACGAATGGTCTGTACCATGGTTGGAGGAGGTATTGTGGCCCCGGTACCAAATTGGGTACCGGGGCCACTCCACTATGCAGTCCAGATAGAGGTGTATCAGATATTAAACAACGTTGACTGTTGCTGCAAAATTTTTAAATAATATTGTGGGGAACACTACACTACGCAGTCCATAAACTTTTTGGGTGGAATTCAGACCCGTGTAGGGTTTTTTAATAATATTGTGGTGACCCACTCCTCTACGCAGTCCAGGTACATTATTCGGTGCGATTCATACCAGTTGATGGTTTTCTTATTATATATATTGTGGTGACCCACTCCTCTACGCAGTCCAGGTACATTATTGGTGCGAATCGTACAAGTTCAGGGTTTTTAATTTATATTGTGGTGACCCACTCCTCTTCGCAGTCCACGTACATTATTCGGTGCGATTCATACCAGTTGATGGTTTTCTTATTATATTGTGGGGACCACTCCACTACGCAGTCCAGAAAGATACCTCGTTGCAACGTTTTGGACTAATAACTATATTGTAAGGTGTTCAGAATACACGTTAAATTAGTGGAAATGCTTGTTATTGAATGTTATTGAGGTCAATAATAGCGTAGGAGTGAAAATAAGCCCAAAAACTTGATTTTTTAACTTTTTATGCTTTTTAAAAAAAAAATCAGAATCCAAAACCTTAAATCCGAACCAAAACCTTTCGGCAGGTGTTTTGCAAAACAAATCCGAACCCAAAACATTGAGAAAATCCGGATCCAAAACACAAAACACGAGACCTCAAAAGTCGCCGGTGCACATCCCTACTATATACTAGTGCACTATGATTCCCGTACACGTTACTATATACTAGTGCACTATGATTCCTGTATACGTTACTATATACTAGTGCACTATGATTCCTGTATACGTTACTATATACTAGTGCACTATGATTCCTGTATAATTTACTATATACTAGTGCACTATGATTCCTGTATACAGTACTATATACTAATGCACTATGATTCCTATATACGTTACTATATACTAGTGCACTATGATTCCTGTATACGTTACTATATACTAGTGCACTATGATTCCTGTATACGTTACTATATACTAGTGTACTATGATTCCTGTATACTGTACTATATACTAGTGCACTATGATTCCTGGATACGTCACTATATACTAGTGCGCTATGATTCCTGTATACTGTACTATATACTAGTGCACTATGATTCCTGGATACGTCACTATATACTAGTGCGCTATGATTCCTGTATACTGTACTATATACTAGTGCACTATGATTCTTGTATACTGTACTATATACTAGTGCACTATGATTCCTGTACACGTTACTATATACTAGTGCACTATGATTCCTGTATACGTTACTATATACTAGTGCACTATGATTCCTGTATACGTTACTATATACTAGTGCACTATGATTCCTGTATACGTTACTATATACTAGTGCACTATGATTCCTGTATACATTACTATATACTAGTGCACTATGATTCCTATATACGTTACTATATACTAGTGCACTATGATTCCTGTATACGTTACTATATACTAGTGCACTATGATTCCTCTATACGTTACTATATACTAGTGCACTATGATTCCTGTATACTGTACTATATACTTGTGCACTATGATTCATGGATACGTCACTATATACTAGTGCACTATGATTCCTGTATACTGTACTATATACTTGTGCACTATGATTCCTGGATACGTTGCTATATACTAGTGCACTATGATTCCTGTATACGTTACTATATACTAGTGCACTATGATTCCTGTATACTGTACTATATACTAGTGCACTATGATTCCTGTATACTGTACTATATACTAGTGCACTATGATTCCTGTATACTGTACTATATACTAGTGCACTATGATTCCTGTACACGTTACTATATACTAGTGCACTGTGATTCCTGTATACTGTACTATATACTAGTGCACTATGATTCCTGTATACGTTACTATATACTAGTGCACTATGATTCCTGTATACGTTACTATATACTAGTGCACTATGATTCCTGTACACGTTACTATATACTAGTGCACTGTGATTCCTGTATACTGTACTATATACTAGTGCACTATGATTCCTGTATACGTTACTATATACTAGTGCACTATGATTCCTGTATACGTTACTATATACTAGTGCACTATGATTCCTGTATACGTTACTATATACTAGTGCACTATGATTCCTCTATACGTTACTATATACTAGTGCACTATGATTCCTGTATACGTTACTATATACTAGTGCACTATGATTCCTGTATACGTTACTATATACTAGTGCACTATGATTCCTGTATACGTTACTATATACTAGTGCACTATGATTCCTCTATACGTTACTATATACTAGTGCACTATGATTCCTGTATACGTTACTATATACTAGTGCACTATGATTCCTCTATACGTTACTATATACTAGTGCACTATGATTCCTTTATACGTTACTATATACTAGTGCACTATGATTCCTGTATACGTTACTATATACTAGTGCACTATGATTCCTGTATACGTTACTATATACTAGTGCACTATGATTCCTGTATACTGTACTATATACTAGTGCACTATGATTCCTGTATACGTTACTATATACTAGTGCACTATGTTTCCTGTATACTGTACTATATACTAGTGCACTATGATTCCTGTATACGTTACTATATACTAGTGCACTATGATTCCTGTATACGTTACTATATACTAGTGCACTATGATTCCTGTATACGTTACTATATACTAGTGCACTATGATTCCTGTATACGTTACTATATACTAGTGCACTATGATTCCTGTATACGTTACTATATACTAGTGCACTATGATTCCTGTATACGTTACTATATACTAGTGCACTATGATTCCTGTATACGTTACTATATACTAGTGCACTATGATTCCTGTATATGTTACTATATGCTAGTGCACTATGATTCCTGTATACGTTACTATATACTAGTGCACTATGATTCCTGGCACTGTACTATTTACTAGTGCACGTGATTCCTGTAGGTTTGTTACATTGTTACTTTACAATGTGACAACCACAAGACACTGTAAGTAAACATGTAGGTGTTGGATCATTAACCTAGGAGGAAATGACAATCTACGGCTTTGGAACGTACGTGGGGGGGGATATGGTGATTTTATCATATAATGTAAAGCTGCAAATAGAAGCTCAGCATTCATAACTAACCCCATCAATACAACAATAAAAAGGTCAATGTTATAAGCACTGTATACTGTATATAAGGGAGGCTAGGAGAAGCCACACGTCTTGTAGGTCTGGGGTCTCGGTAATCTGCTTGTGTACACATGGGATCTGCTGATGCGTTTATTCAATTGGAATAAAATATTATTATTATTTATTATTATTATTATAAAAAAAATATTTCTATGGCTGGCCCGCGGCACCCCAGTGACAGCGCCGCGGCCCCCCTGGGACCCGCGGCGCACACGTTGGGAACCGCCGGTCTGTGCTATATCTGTGTGTTTATCTTTTGTCTTATTTGTTCAACTGTGCGACCAACGTGTTGTATTGCACACTCATCGTACATGACTAGTGCCCTGGTTAATGTGTGTGAATCGCCCGTGTGTCAATCAACACCTTTAATAATTTCTCATATTTTACAATATTTTAATATTATGTGAATTGAACGGTTCACTATAATCCTGTTTTACCTTCTTTGTGTCTGTATTTGAGACTTTCTGTTTGTACATTGTCTGCTCCATGTTGATCGTACAGTATGAGGTCTGATACTGTGTACAGTAAGTTACATCCTTAACGCATGTTATTTAGTATATGATTATCCTGTTTATGGTGTTCGTGGTCCAGTTCTCCGCCTCCTGTGCCTCTCTGGCGCTGAACCAACAGCAGCAGGTACGTTAGATCTGTTCATTTATATTTTTTGTTTTTGTTCATTTTAAAGGTTTTATAACATGTTTTATAAATCAGACTCCAGATAATCTCAGAAACACTATTCTATTCAAACATGACGCTACGAACGCCGGGACAGTAAATGGTCTAAAACGGACTAGAAAGGAATGAAAGCGTTCATTTTATTAATTTACGTTTAGGGGGGTAATTCAGTTGTCCGCGAGGGGCCGCGATGTGTCTCCGAAACGGTCCGCAAACCAACATCACTAAAATCGCTGCTCATTTTCCCTCACGTCCATGGAGAAAATTAGCGGAGATATATTTTCCATATTGGTGACACCTCGCGGCCAATTGAATTCCCCCTTAGTTGATAAATTGATAATTTTTCTGATTAATAAACACTGCAAAAAAAAATAAAAATAAATGTTTGACAATCCCCCCTTACACCAGACTAGTTCACCTTACCTCGTGCTCACGTGGGGGTACAATGACAGCCGCCTCCTGAGTGATAGAGGCCGACGCCTGACCGTTAGGAGCGGGCTGTTATTTTAGCGTTATATATCGGATCTCTCCTCCCCTTTAGCGCTGCAAGAGCGCTACACATTGTGGCAGCTTTACCAGTTCAGAAAACATTCAACTGGTTCTATTATCGCTGTCTCTGGATGGTGATAACAGGGGGAAAAAAGCAATAAAAAACTTTTTTTTTTTCTCCTCTGAATATATTAATTTTCCAAATTATTATTTCTTTTTTTAACCCTTTTTTGTTTGGATGTTAAATCTGGACTTTCAGCTCCGCTGCGCATACACAAGCTGCGTACGTCTGTACAAGGACTGGTCTGTTATCTTTTTGCTTTGTTTGTAAACGGAGTTCCAGTTTAGCCGCAGTGTTATACCTATCGCCTACGTATCGCAGAGCCGTAACTTAGAACTCTAGCGCCTGGGGCAAGAAAGACAAATGCCGCCCCCCTAGCCCTCAATTTTAGCCCAATGAACCTAAAATATTCCTAAATTGCGCCCCCCTTCAGCGTTGCGCCCTGGGCGTTCGCCCCTGTTGCACAGCCCTGGTTACGGCCCTGAAGTATCGTCAGTGGTGCTGTTATGTGAACTGATTTGGATCCTTCAAATATTCATGGCTAGGCAGCCTATTGGGACACTTAAACCAAGTGATACCACGGAGGCAGGAGGCTGCCTTGGTGGCGTACCGGTAGTTGGCTCTCACCTTGAACAGAGGTGCTGGAACGAGCCGCCTTCTGTTCCTCAAACGGATTCGTCGAAACGGTAGAAAAAAAATGTGAAAATTTGCAGGAAATTAAAAATATTTTACATTGAGGGGAGAAAAAAAACCAGCAAAACTCAATTTGATGAAGTCGAACCAGTTTGCCATTAATTGTGCTGGTTTGATCTTACATTTATACTTTTTAACAGTTTGAAATTTGATGTTCTTATTTTTTTTTATTTTTTTTTAAATGTTTGGTATTTGTTTTAAAAAAAAAACAAAAAAAACAAGGTTTAAATACTATTTTTTTTAAATTTAAATATTATTTAAATACTATTTTTTGGAAAAAAAAAATGTTTTAATGTGAGCGGTTTAGAAGATTGTACAGCAAACATGTACGTGGCCATCGAACTGGTGAAATTTGGTGGCATTTCGAACCAGCGATCAATTTTCCGGAGTGTCTCCTGGTGAATATTGATTCCGTGCACACAACGGCTGCCTCCGCCATCGGTTTAGGTGACAGACACACTTCATAACAGCAATTAATTTTATTAAGATGTATCCGCTACTCATAACAATGTGTTTCTGGGTGCGGCCTGCAGCCTGTTATCTTCCATTTAAACCTCTCTTCTAGAACGAGCTCCTGGAAGTCGGGTGGAACCACACGGCGACTGCTCGCTCCGACATTGAGAAAAACTTCAACTGCTGCGGATTTCACATCTACGATGCGACGGAGCCTTGTGAGGCGGTAAGTACTTATACGCTGTAGCATCATACAACAGTCATTTAAAAAGCACGTTGAGACGCTGTTAATACGTATCAAAGGCTGCTTATTACGGAGCTGAATAATATACATTAAACGTAGTTTAAAAGTTGTGTTTATACTAACAAAATGAGTCTACAATGCTCTATATCACTGTACCTCCCAATTTTGGCGTGGAGGTCCCAAATTACCAACGTCACAAGGGGAATGGCATCCAGAAAAGTGTCAGGTTTTCACCCAAATGTGGGCGTTTTGGGGGCAGGATCTGGGTTGGGACATATGGACATATCGGGCAGCGCTTATTTTGTCCCGATTCGGTGTGTTTCGATGTTGGGATATATATGCTATCGCTCCTCTGCAGCAGGATGCAGTCTTAGGAGGGAGGAGCTTCTCTAATGCAGCAGAGAAGGACTGACAGCTTTGCAGACTTGCTCGTGGAAGTACAAAATGCGGATTGGTGGATTAATGCACTGGGGCGGGGCCAGAGATGGCAACAAATCTCTGATTACTGGAATCATAGCTTTTTGGCACATACAGAAATCCCTGTAGAAGCTGATCTAAGGATGTGATGGGAGCCTCAGCGGTCTACAATAGAGCAGGAAAGATAATTTAGTTGTACTGGAATGTAACACGGAAAAGTGTGTTTTACCTGCATAGATAATACCTGTAAATTTTTCTTTGTGAAACTAAACTTGGATTTTTTTTTTTATATGCTGTAAAGCATGAAGCAGGCTTGGCTAACATGTGGCTCTCTAGGTATTTTTAAACTATAATCTCCCCCCCCCCCCCCCCTTTGCCAGTAGATAACCAGCCGATAGCTGGCAAAGCATGCTGGGAATTGTAGTTTCATAAACACCTGGAGAGCCAGAGATTGGCCAGGATTGCTGTAAGGGGCACTGAACGGCGCATTTCACCAGAGGAGGAGAATTTTAGTTTGTAAAACTGATAATTTGGGGGCTCAGATAAAATGGGTTCCAAATTGTATACATATATGTGTTTATAAAAAAAAAAAAAAAGGTCTTTTTAAAAATGTATAATATCCAAATGATTTTACTTAACTGGGCCAGTAAATTATAACCAAAAGAAAACGATAAAAATTAAACAATTTGTTGGTTTGGTTCAATTTTATCAATAAAATTCAGCAGAAATAGGATATTTTTTTTTTTATTATGTATTTAATGGAGGTAAGGGACTACTCCATAACGTCTCCGAACTGTTAAATGGGGATTGTGTGCAGGGATTAGTTTCTCCTGGGCCAAAAGTCCCCGTGATAGTATCATGTAGTATAGAAGCACTATGTTTGTTGGAGATTTAAAATGACGGGGCAGTCGGCATGAATGTAGAGGGTTGGGGGACAGAAGGATTTTTTTATTCGACTGGAATACCCCTTTAAGGGAAGTATGAAATAAACTAAACTATTCTATGTAAGGAATAAATAAACCTGTTTAGCTCACGAGTTGGAATGTCCATCATTATCATCACCATTTATTTATATAGCGCCACTGATTCCGCAGCGCTGTACAGAGAACTCGCTCACATCAGTCCCTGCCCCATTGGAGCTTAAAGTCTAAATTCCGTAACACACACACACACACACAGACAGAGAGAGACTAAGGTCAATTTAATAGCAGCCAATTAACCTACCAGTATGTTTTTGGAGTGTGGGAGGAAACCAGATCACCTGAAGGAAACCCACACAAACACAGGGAGAACATACAAACTCCTCACAGATAAGGCCATGGTCGGGAATTGAACTCATGACCCCAGTGCTGTGAGGCAGAAGTGCTAACCACTGAGCCATCATGTTGCCCAATGTCCTTAGATAACTTTACTATAAAGAAAGCAAGTTGGATGTATGAACTTAATTTCATATGGTTTCACACATGGAAAAGTTATTTAGATCCTACCTGCCAACGATAGCGCCCCCCCCCCATGCGCCGCAGAGACTTCTCTGCTAGTGACTTGTGATTCCTATTGGAGATGGCAACTGTGTAAAGATCCCGGTTCTAATACTCTGATTGGCTGCTGGCTGGTGTACCCCGATGCTTTATCTAATGCTACAATATTCTACCACCACACTCTCTTCATATAAGATTACACACGACCCAACACATAGGTGCTCAGTCCAGTGACATGAACCCAAATAGGACTTCACTAGTGTTTGAATAGATCAGTAACCCTTTATAGAAGCTACATATCCCTTGGTCTACCTGTGCAAATCACAAAGTATGTGTTGTGTGCGCCACAAGCTCATACTGTTTTATTTTTCAGACGTGTGCTGTATCTCATACTTGTACCACGTGTGGATCGATAATTGAGAAACACGCAGAGGAAGTACTACGAGTGGTGGGAGGAATTGGCTTCTTCTTCAGTTTCACGGAGGTCAGTCCACACTGGAAAGAGCAGGGCGTTGGATTGCAAGCTTTATTGCCCAGTATCTCTACACCCTTGGTCTATGTCATGTCTGTTCGCCCTTACTTTTATAGCACCACATATTAAGGCACTTTATAACTTCAGCATAATGTTATTATTGTGCAAAATGGCATTCAACGAGTAAAGACTCCCTATTGTTTCCAGAAGACCATTAATTATACAGCTACATATATCCTGTTGTGTGTTTTTCCAAATTTGTATTAAGTAGATATATAGTAAGCTATGAATTTTTTTACACTATTGCGCCACCTGCTGGAAACTTCTCTGCATTACAGTCTTGGGCTATAAGGTTGTTTTCTAATTTAGAACTTCTAAAATGATGTAGTACAATGTTTAATTTCTTATATGGTGTGCCTTGTTGGCCTGGCCATATAATTCTACAGATTTCATGCAGTATATGCAAAGAAAAAATTGCCTCATCTTTGTTGATTTTTATTATTAAACCTTATTTGTATAATACTGATTTTATTTTATTTTATTTAAAGTAGATTGATATCAAATTTGTAACATAAAGCGTTTCTTGGTAAAGTATTGACAAGTTTCACCGGGAAATTATTAAATTAAATTATATCTTTTTTTTTTTCATTTTCCAGATACTTGGCGTTTGGCTGACTTACCGATACAGAAACCAGAAGGACCCGCGAGCCAATCCAAGTGCGTTTCTTTGATTTGAAAACCGTTTTCTAAGACTGTCAATTCTCCGTTTCCCCCTCTGAGTACTCTGCAGCTGTCCTGATTGCTGTGGTTGGTTTGTTTGAAGGATGCAACATAGACTAATAAACTTTTTTTTTTTTTTTCTTCTCTTAAAAGGGACATAAAAGTACCACTGTTAAAAGTTGAAGGCTTGGACAAGAGCATAACCATACAATACATAAAATAAACAAATAAAAGGAAAATCTTATTTAGCCCCCGTCACCAAGAAAACGCTTCCGGAACTCTGCAAAACTGCAATAGATTTTTAAAGGTGACCCAAGTATCATTGTCTGCAACACTCCCACCCGCAGTCATGTTTATCGTGGGGGTAGTCCAAAGTTTTAAGCTGTAAGAAGCAGCTCATCAATTTGGGGATACAGACGCAACCAAATTTGGGGGCGGTTGGATGGATCAGGGTTTTTTTTTTTTTTTCTAGTTTTTTGTTTTAAAGCAAATCCAAAAAATATAAGAATGTTACACTTGAAATTACTTTTTTATTTTGTTTATTGATGCTGTAGTGACCCTGTAATGCCTGGGTGGGGGGCAATAGAAGAGTAGGAGGGGTTAATAAAATGGTATACAGTTGCTGTTTATGGATCGGACAACTAGCACGTTATACAGTTTGTTTTTCTTATGCGTTGTTTCATGATAGTTCACTGTAAGTTGTTTTCAAGGCACATCTTCCCTTATGGCCTCTGTTAGGCTCAGTGTTTGCTCAGAAAGTCATGTGATCTTTGTGTAGTACATGTTATTTAGGATATACAGAAATAATTATTGAGTGAACGCTGATCCGGTTTTACCGCTCCTGGTTTTGTTTGTTTTGTTTTTTCATTCCATTTATTATGGTCGGAAAAATATTATCACTCCTGCTTTGAATACTTGTGCTAGAACTACTGACGTTAGTAAAATGAAATACAGAAGGCAGTTATATGGTGGTACTCAGGCTTTCATTAAATTTTAATTTTACGAACACATTTTGCATTAAGTGTAAAACTTTGTTTTTTGGGTTTTTTTTAAACTGTGACTTTTGGGTGATTACTTTCGGACATGATGTTGTGATACTGCTGATATCGCATGGACCGTGGGGCTCGCTAATCCTGGGGACAGTGTGATTGTGTTGCAGAGGATTCGTAAGGGAATCTCATCACACAGCTCATTCTTTTTATCTTTAACTCCCTGTTTCTTCTGACGATCCTGTCCATCGTGGGCACGGCGATGGGAACAAAGCTGCCTTAGGTAACTTCTAACTTTCCAACAATTGTGGTACTAGAAGTCCCAGAATGCCCATAACATTTCAGTAGCGTTGCAACGGCCAGTCGGTGTATATTTTGCCTTTATAAAAACGTGAATAACCTCTGCTGTTAAGTTTATTAAAATATGTATTAAAAATAAAGCCTGTAAGATAACCAATTCTTATAGGGTGTTTTTCTGTTGTGGGGGGAAGGGACACTCGAACAGCACTGAATGGGGATAATCCTGTGTCCTCGCAGCTACTCTGCGATCTGTGGGAGGTGGGTTTTCCAAAATCTCAGAACTGGAATCGGTTTTTCTTTTTACTTTTCTTTAAAAAAAAATAATAATTGTGTCATATTTTAGGGGTTTTGCTTTTTGTTCACTTGTTTTAGCAGATTATGGCAATTAAAACATTTTCCAATCCTTCGGCAACTGACGAATTCCCATCGTTTCCCCTAATTGGTGTTGTCCACCGAAGGGGAGGGATTGCAACGTCCCTATGGGACAACTAATCGATGCATGGAAGGGCTTTTAGTGGGAACGCAGGGTATAAACTATTCATTAGTCTGTGCCCCCCCTAAGATCTATACACATTGTGCTTGTGCTCAATACAGAGATTTGGTGCATACCATCCACTATCCACTATCCACTAGGCAACCTAGGCTCTTGTTTATAGGACTCTGATTACACTAGCCCATTTTTTTCTGACAAACGCAGGGTTAAATGGGCCCCAAACCAGTATATTGCCCAGGGCCCCATTGGGTCTAAATCAGGCTTTGGTACGGATTAGATGGTAGAGACAATGCAGGGGGATCGGCTGTGTTCTGAGCTTTTAGTCTGTCGTATTCTGTACAGTGATCCGTGAGAAACACCACTAAATCCTCAATACTACCGACCCCCCCCCCCCCCCCCCCACCTCTCTCCCTTCCTGTAGTCATCTGACAATATTTTATGGGGTTCAATTCAGTTAATATTATGTTTTGTTCATTTCAATGGATTTCAATTCTGGATCTTCCCCTATTATTATTCTCTAATGTCTTAATGCTGTGAATACAGATTGTTTTGTTCAAACACAGAATTGGTCTCAATTTGCACTGCAGTCGTGATTGAGAACCATAAAAAATAAAATAGAATAACAGATACTGTTTAATGTGTCTTATTTCTGATCGGTTGGTTACAAAGTATCGCGAATGCGCCAGGACTCGCACCCAAATGTAATGTTACAATAATGATTCTATGTATCAATTTTAAATAGAAAAGTCCATGACTGCTGGTAACGTTCCTAATATCAGAAGAACAGTCGTATTCAGAATTTACGAATTGATCAAACCTACCACTGGTGTAAAATTACCTGCGTGAACTTTGAATAAACTTATAATAAAATTATATGAATATGTTTATTTGAACTGGACATGAAAACGAGAGGGCAGAATCATCATCATCATTTTTAGTGACTGAAAACGCGTCTGGTTCACAAAGAGACAAATAAAATATTCTGCTAACATTGCACCTTCCATGTGACTTTTACTTTTTGCCTCGGATCACTGAGGTGGGAGATATCCTAGCTGCGCTCTCAGTCATTTGTATAACTGCACATAGGATTTGCACAGGTACCATGGACAGCAGGTGAGACAAGAACCAGAAGTCTATGTATCACCTGATCGCATCAGCCAACCCCAGATCCTCTGTAAATCATGTGACTGTTATTAAGGTATCACATGACCATTTTGCTTTTGTTCATTTAATCCTCTGTCCCATAGCAATGTACTTCATTACGGCAGAGCCGGTCAATCAGCATTTTAGCCACTGTGTGGCCTTCCTGACCCAGCTAACAGCCTGTGCGATTACTCCAAGCAAATCTACATTATATGGGTAAAGGTTGTATCGCTACATAGGCAAATCACCTGTTCTCCATGTTCTGTAATGAAGTAGGAACCGTGGCGAGGGTGAGTGAGGATTCCAAAGTAAAAGGGTCAGATCTCTGTCTCGCCTCCACTCCGAAATGTCACCAGTCAATGACGAGTTTCTCTGAGACGAGAGCTCACATAGATCCTGGAGACATCTAATGAGATGGGACTCTCAGGATTGTGAAACGCGTGTTTATAGATCACAACGTAATGTGTCTGCTGCTAATTTAGAGACTCTTTCCACTTTGTTTATTGCATCTCTTTTATAAAAAATAATAATTGAATTAAAAAAGGCGTCATTTATTTGATCAATCGAGGAACGTGTATTTGTATGTTCTACCAGAGGGTTAATGATGATATGGAATGTCTCGTGTTTTGTATTGATTTTGGAACAGACTCTGGTTGTTCGTTGATACATTTATTCCTCAAAGGCCAAATGCTGACAGCCCAGGCGGGCGCGTGTGAAAAAGACGACTGGGATAGATTTTGTACATCAAGTGTCTGCTGCGGGTCGGTCGCTTGGAACTGGTCCTAATTAGTCAATGTTGGACAGTTTGACTGTAAAGACCTTTTACAACTAGAGCAGGGTCCTGGCCCTTGCTGTGCTCTCCATGAACAACTTTCAGTAAAGCAAAGAGCCTAAAACTGCTGGTTCCCTTCTTTATATCGCCAAGCTCTGTGCCCACTATTGGTCATCAAGTAGCCCCGAGATCTGTGATTGCATCGAGACCCTCACACTGAGGCTGGGTACACACTAACGAAAATTTCTCCCCATGAGATATCGTTAACAATTTTACCAACGATTTAAAGAAAAGTCCCGATCAGCAGCCGATTCCTCTGTACACATTATAAATGTTTTACACCATTTACCGTCAGATCTGTGCTCTTCATCTGTCATAACCATCAGCGAAAAAGATGGTGACTCTGCACACTGCATAGAGATCTATGGACACTGCCGGTCCTGAGTGCTTACACACTGCAGGATTGGAACAACATCGTTCCATCATTGAAAAAGATTTTAGTCTGTTTCGAAATCAAATGAAACAATACGATGAGCTTTAGAGAGAGAATTTTTCATCATTGGAGCGTACACACTAATGGGATATATGGCCAAACGGTCTCTTATTGTTTGATTGGACCAATAAGCGGCTGAAAACTCTGTAGTGTGTACGCAGCCTAAGTGAGGCTTTTGTGCATCGGATAAGAGGGCTTCAATATAATCTGATTTTTATTTTTTTTTCCCCCTTTTTAATTCAAGCTTGTTTATGTATAACCCTAAACCTTAACATTTAATATAGAAGCTGTGAAAGGGTGGATGGGGGGTAAACTTGGTTCCTGCTACTTCTTTAAGTGATACCCAGTGGTCGAAGTGGACATTTAATATGAAAAATGGAATGGGAATGTAAGTGACTGGTATGTGATAGTGTTACAATGTAGCAGCAGGAGAAGTGGCGGTATGATATACCCCGTATATCCCACACTTCACACACACACACACACACACACACACACACACACACACACACACACACACACACACACACACACACACACACACACACCCCCTACTTTGACCATTGGTGATACCACAGATGTCGGTAAAAGTTGCCCAATGATTAACGGACTTAATAATTTAGCCACACACAAGAAAGGGAAACCATTCAGCAAACTGGTCCATGGTTAAATTGCCGGATATAGCTGCAGATATTGTAGTGTTTGATCTTTACTTAAGTCGCTGCCGAGTTAGATTTTGACCTTCTGGCCGATCTGCAATTATTTCGTTTACGCTGTTATTAAATTATATCTGACAACTCTTCCCTTTCATCTCTGTTCCTATCTGTGGGTGGAACATTCAGCCCACGTGTGACTTTTATAAAATATATTTTTAAATAATATTCACAAACAATTATAAATAACCACAGCTTGATTTTATTTTTTAAAAAAGGCCGGAGGCCAGCTGAACATATTAAACAAAAAAAACCCTTTCGTTCATACACTGCTAATCGTGAATGTTAGTAGTTAAATATTTTACGTCGGACACATCCACAATACGAATATTTAAAAGATCTATACACGTTGAAATGTTTTCTACAGCTCTGTCTTGAGCAGTTTCAGAGCCTTCTTCATGTTCTCGAACACTAAAGATCAAAAAAAAAGAAAGGAAAGGAAAATCAATGCATTGTAAAATAAGATTAGAAAAGTAATTAATTGATGACTCAGCGCAATATTCTGCAATGGGACGGCCCAGTCTGATGGATCAACAACCGTGGCAGTTATGGGGCGAGCGAGTCGTCAGCTCAGTCGTCCGCTCAGTCGTCCGCTCAGTTGCCACCTCTGGCACCAGAACAGTTTGGCTCCCTCTAGTGGATGGACCATTGCATTACACCAACGTGTCGGTTTCACGCTTCTGCAGAAAACGCAGTAACGTTGCGGCTGTTAAGCTCAGAGCCGTAACTTTAAAGGTTTAGCGCCTGGAGCGAGAAGGAAAACTGGCGCCCCCCCCCCCCCCCTGCTCGCCCTCAATTTTAACCTAAAATATTCATAAACTGTGTCGTCCCCTTCAGCGTGGCGCCCTGGGCGGTCGCCCCTCTTGCCCAGCCCTAGTTGCGGCAGGGCCGTAACTAGGGCTGTGCGACAGGGGCGACCGCCCAGGGCGCAATGCTGAAGGGGGGCGCAATTTAGGAATATTTTAGGTTAATTTGGTTAAAATTGAGGGCTAGGGGGGCGGCATTTGTCTATCTCGCCCAGGGCACTAGAATTCTAAGTTACGGCTCTGAGTTGCGGCCCTAGTGTAGCTAACCCGATCACCCATTAATGGAACAAAGATTGCAAGTTCATTTTGCCTCCTAAATATGGACGGTGTTTATTGAGAAGTGGGTAAAACACTTTAATATACACCCATATAACCGTTGAAGGCAGCCGTCTGCATGGGCAACAGGGTGGCTCAGTGGTTAGCACTACCACCTCACAGCACTGTGGTCATGAGTTTGATTCCTGCCCATGGCCTTATCTGTGTGCAGTATGTTCTCCCTGTGTTTATGTGGGTTTCCTCCCACGCTCCAAAAACATACTGATAGGTCAATTTAATAGCAGCCAATTAATCTTAGTCTCTGTGTGTGTGTGTGTGTGTGTGTGTGTATGTGTGTGTATGTGTGTGTGTATATATATATATATATATATATATATATATATATATATATTTGTGTGTGTATGTTAGGGAATTTAGACTGTAAGCTCCAATGGGGCAGGGACTGATGTGAGTGACTTCTCTGTACAGCGCTGCAGAATTAATGGCGCCATATAAATAGCTGATAATGATGAGCTGAACCAAGATTTATGAGAATGAGGGCAATTTACGAAGAAGCAGTCACATCAACTGATGTGAGTATAACAAAACTTGTTTATCATTTCCATATGAATGAAAGAAAAGTAAAACATCTTATGATAAAAAAAATGTCCATAGGAGTCGCTCCACCATTGCAGAATAATTTGTTACATTTACAAGTGTACAAGTTAATGTGTCACAAAATGTAATACCTAAAAATGGACACTGAGCTGCCTGCACTTCTCATTTTGCACCTGGTGGTGGCGCTGTTGCTCTTAAATATATCATTTATTTATATAGCGCCAGCAAATTCCGTAGAGCTTTGCAACTGGGAACAAACACTGTAATAAAACAGTACTGGATTCATACAGATCTATGTTTCTATTTGGATGTAAACGCACGTTGTCAAAAAAGATAAAGGTGCAGCCATGTCCACCACTGTACCCGTACCAGATACATATTTTGTGTATTTAAAGAATATCTCATACTAGTAACAAGTGAACCCCTTACTTCCTGGGCATCTAAAGTTCTTATGGGTAATGAGAATTCTGTTCCTGAAATTAATTTCCTATAGGAACAGCTACTGTTGTAAATGAACATATGATGGTCTTAAGAAAATTGGCAGCTCTAACTCTGTGTTGCTCAGAAAATTCCCACAATATTATTATTATTTATTTATTGTTATGGATTTGTAAAGTGCCCCGGTGCTCTGCAGCGCCACACAGTGGAGAAAACTTACACAAATCAATGTCTTCTGGCTCATAGGTGTATCGGTGGTTTGAATATTTCCCAGGAATATCCGCTCTCACCACAAGGGAGGGATCTGTGAAAGAGAAATAATACTACTATTACTACATTACTTACACAAGAACTCTATGGACAGTATGTTATTTTGTAATACTCCAAAATTACACCCAATAATTATTACTGGTTATTTGAACTGCTTTGTGTATCATTTGTGTTTTAATATCCCTCTCTTTGCTCAGATGACCAATATATAAACTTTATTTGTTCTCCCAGGCTTCACTGTTTACATAAATAGATGTCTGCATTATTATATAATTTAATAATTATATTTTCTCTAACTTCTACCATGTTTCTTCTTTTGTTTTGGGATGAGCGATCTTCTTCCTCTTTCTCTTTGGGTTACGCATAGAACAGATAAGTATATTTTCTCGGAGAGAAATGGGCGAGGGGTAGGAGCAGGGGGCGATGCGGGGTGTCTACGGTTACAAAGTATCTGCCTATGAACCATGAATCTGTCCGCTGCCTGCGCTATTCACTGTGAGTTGAGGTTTATTTTTTATTCTGGAGTATTTAACTCACCCACGAATACCAGCTTTGGGACGTATTGGCCGTCGAGGAGCAGGTTCTTGTCAGTGGGGTCATACTGGAAGACAAAAGTAGAATATATTTTAGAAAATAACATCCTTGCAGAAAATTTGGATTAATTATATAACGTACTTTTTAATGCATAAGTGATAGATAAATATATAGAATATGTTTTCATTGGAGACTTGCAGGCACAATCTGTGCATATACAATGAAGTGTATAACTGGCTAGTTCTTGTTGGAGAAATTATAAAAGTGGACTTTGTCTATGTTATTTCTTCCCTTTAATGCAAGGTCACAGGCTTAATTACATGATCTCTCCCCTATCCCCACAAATGGTCATGGTCTAATGCACACAACTGAAGCCTTATACTTCCCACAGTCCACCTGGTGGAACAAAAAGCTGCTTAATTGGTTCTAGGTAGGAGAGAGCCAGATCCTTATCTATGGACTGTGTTGTGTGACATTCCTGGGAAGGTCTGATGTCTGCCCGTCCTATGATACAATGTATCAGATGAACTCTATCAGTTGCAGGTGATTAAGCTCATCCTTTATTAGAGGGTCCAGTGATTGGACCGCATTGAACCTCGTCCCGTTTTCTTAATTAAAGTGTTTTTTTGCGTAGTGGAAATGGCTACGTGACCTTTTGTAAACGAGGAGCGCTCCTAATTTTGTTCCTTCTCCATCTCCTTATCTTAAGAATCTCTCTGCACAAAATGAAATCACATTTTTGCACGGGTCTGCATAAAACTACGGGCAGTCTGCATTTAGCAAGAAACGCTCTTAATCCACTCAACCACCCTTTGGCCAGTCCCAATACTGTCATCATTCCCAGTAAACCCATTACCCTATTGCATTTTTACACCTAGATATTGTTTGTTTATTGTTTGAGATTCTGTCTCTGCACTTGTTCTCATGCACTGAGGCGCTACAACAAGGGTGAAAGAGTCTTCCTGTAGCTGTAACGTCTGTGTCTGCATTGGACCGTGCTAAAACCAATTGCGTAAAGCACAGAGACATAGTATTGCCATGTATAGTAAATGACGTTCCCCAGACGTTTATATGACCCTACATTAGGCAAATGATACTTACAATAACATTGAGGAGGATGAAATGTTCAGCTAGTTTCTGGATTCCTTTGTGTTCAGCGAATGCTTTCTTCAAGGCTGCAAAAAATATCAGATATATACAATCAATGGGCTTAGTACATTATAGCACAGGTGTATGCTAACTAATTGCAGGACAGCAATCCTTTGGAACTACAAATCTCAGCGTGCCCTGCCAGTGTCCCACAGCAACTAGAGACATGGGATGGCTGCCTCTGTCTCATGTGCTATAATAATTTTATTGTTTAATAAGCAGAGAATGAGGCAGAAGGGGGCCGCAGGTAGGTCACGCGGCATACCGGAGGGGGTGCAGGGATGTCACATTGCATATCTGGAGGAGGAGGAGGGGGTGCACAGTGCAGAGAGGTCAAGCGGCATACCGGAGGGGGAGGAGTGGGTGAGTGTGGAGGGAGGTCACGTGGCATACCAGAGGGGGGGGGGGGGGGGGTGCACGGTGCAGAGAGGTCAAGCGGCATACTGGAGGGGGAGCACTCGACTATTTTTACTTTTTGATACATTTTAGAATTACAAATTTTGCTTCAGTAAAAATGTTGACAGTAAACTTTTTCCAAAAAGTAAAAAAGATAGATATAGTATGCTATATGGAGACTTGGCAGATATGACAGATTCTGGGGTTATTAATCATCTAAGGTTTTACAACATTGGATTCCCTTTCTTTCCCATATATTAAAATAGTCTTGACTATGCCATCCTGTATATAGACAAATACTTGTTCTATTGGCACAAGCACAAATGCAACTAGTTTTGCAGAAAAGTGCAAAAATATGATTTCATTTTACAAAGTGAGATTACTGAAATGGGATAGAGATTTGGGGAGGGTGAAGTGTTAGGGGCGACTTCAATTTTATACCTGGTTGATCAATTATATGGAGTATATATAAGTACTATATACATCAATCCATATTGTCATAGCTGACATAAAGTATTTATATACTGAAGTAACAGGCGTGTGATTTTACTGGTATCGTGCAACGTTTCATTTCATGCATTTATTAAACCAGAATTAAGTTCCTGCATTACCTTGTGAATGTGGACAGTCTTCTCTGTGGTTAATAACCAGCAAGGGTTTGTTTCTGGAAAATAAAGTATTTC
>JAVHZZ010000463.1:0-40000 GCA_036250195.1 Mixophyes australis | reverse complement strand
AGTGCACTTATCATCCATCAGGCGATTTTACAGCCACTTCCCATAAAATGTTTTTTTTTTTTCTTTTTTGTTTTTATCCCCTCGCAGTGATTACAGAATTTCTTTGTTGTTGCAGTAAAATTAATTTGTATGAAATAGCACTTGGTAATAAACTTGACTGCACTAAAATCGCTCTTGGAAGCTGCTAAAATTTATTTCTAATGCATCGCAAGTCTAAAAAGCATTTTATTAGTCTTGTACCAAGGTTGCGCACACAATCAGTTATTTTCCTGCTTGTAGAACATACAAGGTTACATTCTCTGCTTGCCGTAACTTTTTCTTTTTCATGGTGTTATCTTTTTTTTTTAATGTTAGAATATTGTGTGTCCTTTACTAAATATTTGATTTTTCTTTCTAAAGCTCCGGCAGACAATAAAGGTTCTAATTGTTCTTCAAACATACCTTTACTTTAAAAATCATTCCTGAAGCTATTCACACAGCACTAACCATATCAAAAAGTTGTTTTTCCTATAACATCTAAATTCTTGTGACACTTTCTGTCTGTGCTGGTGACGTATTTATCTGACAGGTTGGGAATCATTGACTTGTCCGTTCTTACTCCTGTCACCCTCTCTTCCTGCATAGAACATAGTACAGTATGTATATAGGTGTGTGTGTATGGGCATGGGTGTGTGTTTGTGTGTATATATGTGTGTGTGTGTATATATGTGTTTGTGTGTGTGTGTAATATATATATATATATATATATATATATATATATATATATATATATATATATATATAAAGTTAACCCGTGCATGATACTCATGCATTCTAGTCAAGTCAAGCTACTTAAGGTCTTAAAAAGGTTCTTGTCATGCATTTGGGCCTAGCCCAGGCCTCCTCAGGGGAAGAGCGTTACTTCCCGACGCAAGCGCCTTTTTTAATGTGTGTTCATGAGGTAAAATTACCTCACGGAAATGAGTTTGAGCCCTCAACTCGTAAATTTAGCCTCTACTACCCCTCCCACGGGGGGAAGGGAGGATTATGGAAGTTAACTGACTTCACTATTCTAATTTTTTTTTGTCAAATAATGTCAGTATACCAAATTTCAGGTCAATTGGGTGAGCCCTTTCTGAGAAAATAGTTTTTTCCACACACACACACACACACATTAACACACACCGCTAGGCTTTTACTTTTATATATTAGATACTGCTAAGAATTTAGTAGGTCAGTGTATAACTCCGCCCAGCAGGTGGCGCTGCAGCTTGTTGTTTTTTTTTCCACTCACAGACTAACACATGCCGCTAGGCTTTTATATTATAGATATATATACACATACATACATACACACACATATGTACCCATATGTACACACATATATATGTACCCATATGCACACACACACACACACACATACATGTACCCATACGTACACACACACATATATGTACCCGTATGTGTACACACACATGTACCCGTATGTGTACACACACACACACATGTACCCGTATGTACACACACACACACATGTACCCGTATGTACACACACATGTACCCGTATGTACACACACATGTACCCGTATGTACACACACACACACATGTGCCCGTATGTACACACACACACACACATGTACCCGTATGTACACACACACACACACATGTACCCGTATGCGCACACACACACACACACACACACACACATATGTACCCGTATGCACACACACACACACACATATGTACCCGTATGCACACACACACACACACATATGTACCCGTATGCACACACACACATATGTACCCGTATGCACACACACACACACACACATATATATGTACCCATATGCGCACACACACACATATGTACAGACACTATATATATATATATATATATATATATATATATATATATATTCACCATCACCCATCCATCAATCATCATCGATCATCATTTTATATAGCGCCAGCAAATTCCGTAGAGTTTTAAAATTTTGAACAAACATTAATAAGACAATACAGGGTGATACATACAGACAGAGAGGTAAGATGGCCCTGCTTGCAAGCTTACCATCTATAGGACAATGGGAGTTTGAAACACAAGGGCATGTGCTACATCATATTGCACACTGGACCAGCTGGAATGCAAAGGTAAAAGTACTGCATGGACTGTGTGTGTGGCAATGTTGGTCAGAGGGTTGTTGTCTTGTGTTAGCTGTGTAGAGGGTGGTAATAGGGTAACCTAGGGAGATTAAGGTGGTGGTTGAGAAATATCATAACCTTGTCTGAAGAGGTGGGTTTTCCGAGAACGCTTGAAGGTTTGAAGATTAGAGGAAAGTCTTACTGTGCGAGGGAGGGAATTCCTCAAAGTGAGTGCAGTCCGAAAAAATCCTGTAACCGAGAATGGGAGGATGTGATGAGAGTGGAAGGGAGATGCAGATCTTGTGCAGAATGGAGGTGTCGAGTTGGGAGATATTTTGAGACAAGTGAGGAAATTTATGTCGGTGCAATTTTGTTGACGGTCTTGTATGTTGGTAGAAGAATTTTATATTGGATTCATTGAAATACAGGCAACCAATGTAGAGACTTATAGAGTGGCTCAGCAGAGGGAGAACGGTTTGCAAGGAAAATCAATCTAGACGCTGCATGCAAAATAGATTGTAGGGGGTCAAGTCTGACTTTGAGTAGACCAGTAAGGAGGGAATTGCAATAGTTGATGCGGGAGATGATGAGTGTATGAATTAAGGTTTTTGCTGTGTCTTGTGTGAGATACAAGCTTGCGGGGTGGGATTTATGGTCATGTTATCAACAGAAATATAAATGTCAGGCAGGAAGCTTCTGCTTTTGGGTGGGAATATTATTAATTCAGTTTTTGAAAAATTGAGTTTGAGTTGGCGAGAAGACATCCAAGATGAAATGGCAGAAAGACAGTCGGTAATGCGAGACAACACAGATGGTGAAAGATCAGGAGAGGATAGATAGGTTTGTGTATCATCTGCCCAGAGATGATACTGAAATCCAAAGGAGCTTATTAGTTTTCCAAGAGAAGTGGTGTAGATAGAGAATAGCAGAAGACCTAGGACTGAGCCTTGCAATACTCCATCTGATAAAGGAAGCAGAGCAGAGGTGGATCCAGAGAAATTAACACTGAAAGAGCGATTAGATAGGCAGGATGAGAACCAGGATAGGACAGTGCCTTCAAGACCTAGGGATTGTAGCGTTTGTATGAGGAGAGAGTGGTCAACATTGTCGAATGCAGCCAAGAGATCCAGGAGAATTAGAAGAGAGTAATGTTTTTTTCTTTTTACTGTGATCAAATCATTGACAACCTTGATCAGCGCAGTCCTCTGTGGAGTGTTGATAGCGAAAGCCTGACTGAAGAGGATCCAATAGGTTGTTTCCTTTAAGAAAGTGTGTGAGGCGAGTGTAGGCTATTCTCTCGAGAAGCTTGGAGCGGCATGGGAGCCGAGAGATCGAGCGGTAATTTGCGAGAGAGTTAGGGTCAGAATTTTGTTTTTTAAAATGGGAGTAATCACCGCATGCTTGAATTGTGATGGAAAAATACCAGTAGAAAGAGAGAGATTACAGATTTTAGTTAGAGGGGGAATGAGCACAGGAGACAGGGACCTACTAATTTGTGAGGGAATATATGTGTGTTTGTGTATATTGGTGCCACCTACTCTTAAACTACTTTGACTAGGATCCAGGTAGTCTCTGAGGATAAGCATTGTGATTCCTGTTATGCTTTTAAATTAATGTATTTCCTTGAAGCTATTTTATTGTTGCCTGCAAGTATTCATTGTTAATAAATTTTGGGGTATCGGGGTTCACCGATACTTCTATCAATCACCTTCAATGTTGGTCAGATCTTCCTTGATTTTTCAGTCAACTGGTGAATAGAAAAGTACTCAACACCTGTATGATATAATGCTGAACAGATTTTATTCTGTTCCCATTTGAGACCGCTTCAGCATCTATTTTTATACATTTAAGTCTAGGGGTATGGATGCTGAACAACCAATTATAAGACCGTACATTATTAAAGTAAGTCAATCAACAATTATATATATTGCAGTTTTTCAAGAAAGTGCAAACAATTCTTTCTTCTTTCTGCGTTATCTCTTTCCAGGTTTTCTGCCAATATTCTTGTGCTGCTCTGTAAAGAACGTCTCGCTTTGCTGCGCTTCCTTGGTCTGTTTCTGTTCATGGGAACATCCTGCTATGTAGTTTCACAACCTTGAATAATTCTTCTTTAAAAACTGAACATAATACCTGCTAATTTCTCTTAAGGTTATAGCATAACATATATTAGTTTCTAAAACTTAATATATGATAGCTATTAAATCAATAATAATACAATTTTACCCTTACATTCCCCTCTTTGATTAAATAACTACTATTAACTTCTACCTATCAGTCATGGCGATACTCGGCAGAAGACAGTTAGTACCTACCTTTACACCATATGGTATCTGAAGGACCCCATATAGGTAGAACAAATAATTCATTAAGCACATATCTCTGGTACTTTATCACCATAACTTTTCTTTCCATATTTAATGTTTTTTCTAGGTGCATAGAGGGGAATACTTTGCTGATATCCAAAAGCTTTCCTGTATTACATGTTAAGTAGCAGTTCCATATAATCATTATAGTTAGTACAAGAAGAATTAGTAACAATGGATGAATCAAGATATTCATTGTTTTCTTCATGTAATAAGATCCATTAACAAATATGTCCCACTAATGATGTGACAATTCATTTTTCAATTTCATCCTACAATTGTCTGTCCATGTTGGTGATATGTTTTGTTTTTTTTAACCAACTTAGTATCTGACCCAGGGTCCATGCCTGTCCTAGGATTCTCATCAATACTATCACAAAAAGAATATAAATTTTCATTCTGGTTTCTCGATGGTCCCTGTCAATCTCTTGTTGCAGACTGTGCAGGTTTTTGGTTTGATTGTTGACCATTGTTCATAATGTTCACTGTTTGTCTCAGGCATTAAACTTGTAGAAATTTCTGTGATCATTACTGGTTCTGAAAGCTCAATATTTTTCCTGCAGGAACAACAATCAAGTGTAAGTAATTTCTTACTCAGCCATATAACAATTTTCTCTACCATATATACAATGAGCAGGATTGCCAAACCCTTTGCTACTAATGGCAATATTTCCAATATCCATAATGAATCATTACTGACAACTTTGCTAATGAGGTTCTGCATCTGCACAAAGGCATTTTCAGAGTTTACTCTCCTATGAGTGCAAATTGTTGAGCACTCCTTCCCCTTCTGTTTCTCACAGTGGCATAGAAATTTTTCACTTATCTGTCTGTTTCACACTTGGTTAGGGATCCCTATTTCAGTCACAACTATTCTGGTAAGACATAGCAATACCATAAGACCGTACATTTATATGTATCAGAACAAGACTCCCCTGATTTGAAGACTTTGCAGTGTGATGCGTGAATCCATCTTTATCCTTGTACTTTCACTGCCATGGGAGTTGTCAACAGGACTTGATAAGGACCCTTGTATCTGGGTTCTAGACTTCTCCTGATGTGCTTTCTCATGACCACCCAGTCCCCAGATTGCAGTCTGTCGGTACCTGTATCAAAATTAGGGTCTGGAATCAAAGAGGACACTTCACCATGCATTTCAGTTAGTTGTTTCTGTAATAAGGCAACATAATTCAACAAATCACCACGTACATGCTGTAGTTGCTATGGAAAATAACAGCCTGTTCTGTGTGCCGTGCCAAACAGTATCTCATATGGTGTTAAACATGTGTCTCTTCAGAAGTGTAGTTCTAATGTTAAACAGAACTATTGATAAACATTCTAACCAAGTCTTTTTGGTTTCTTGCATCATTTTCTGTAGTTTTAATTTAATATCACCATTAAGGCTTTCTACCCACCCACTTGCTGGTGGCCTATAAGGAGTGTGAAAAGCTTGTGATACTCCCAAGTCCTTCATTACATGCTTCATTATCTCTCCTGTAAAGGTTGTACCTCTATCTGATTCAATAACTTCAGGTATACCATATCTACAGATGACTTCTGAGATTAATTTCTTTGCTGTATTTTTGGCAGTAGCTTTTCCTACTAACACATACTCGTAGGTACCACATTTAGGAAGTTGTATATAATCGATCTGGACTCTGAAAGTGATAGAAAGCCTTTGGAATGCTTCCTCCTGGGGTCTTTACTCTTTGCCCTGGATTGTGTATTCCACATATCCAGCAAGCTGCCACATAGTTTGTGGCCGCAGAGTTGAATCCAGGGGCAATCCAGTTTTTCCATACCCTATTAGTCATTGCTTCTTTGGAATGATGTACTTGTCCATGTGCAATTTGAGTCATTACTGGGTATAAAGCTCTTGGTAGGCACCATTTATTTTCCTTTGACCATATTCCTTGACATCAAGCTGTCCCACTTCTTCTTTTCTTCCTTTGATGCTTGTTTCTGAAAGTCTTTTTAAAGCTTTGTAGGTCTGGAAATTGAAATTCGTCTGCGTCCCCTTCCATTGAGTCTGCTAGAAAAGTAGAATTCTTTTGTTGGAGGGCTGCCTTTTTTGCTGTGTGATCTGCAAAATGTTTCCTCTTGCTTCTGGAGTTTGTTCTTTAGTGTGAGCTTGAACTTTTATAATTACCACTTGTTTAGGGAGTTCCAATTCTCTAAATAACTCATTAAGTATGATGGGTTTTCCATTTGACCCTTGAAAGTCTCTACTTTTCCAAATGGGACCGAAATCTCGTGCCACTCCCCAGGCATAACGTGAATCTGTATATACCTTGGCTATTTGTCCTTCTACATATGCACAAGCCTTAGTTAGAGCTATCAATTCTGCTTTTCGTGCTGCTGATCCATTAGACAGTGTTCCCGATTCAAGCACCTCTTTCTCAGTAGTGATGGCCTAGCCTGTGTATGGAACTCCATCCACATAATATCTAGATCCATCTACGTAAAGAGTTAGGGTTGCATCTAAAAGTGGTGTGTCGGTGCCCTTTTGCAAAGCTGAAGTTTCTAATTTCATAAGTTCCAAACAGTCATGTGCAAATTTTTGTGTGTGTATTTCTTCAGTTTCTTCTTCAGATGTGTCACTCAGGTCCTCATATCCCCTGTCTGATGATTCATCTCCTTTGAAACTTTCCTTACTCCCCTCTTTTGAATCATCAATGGGGAGCAGGGTTGCTGGATTGAGGACTGTGCATCTGGTAATTGTTACATGTGAGGCGCTAAGCAAGGCTATCTCATATTTAATTAGTCTACGTGCAGAGAAATGTCTTGTACTTGCTTGATTGAGAATTTCTGTGACTGCATGTGGAACTTGAATAACAAGTGCATGGTCCAATACCATACCTGCCACCTTTTCTTTTAGTATTGCTGCTATTTGAGACCGCTTCAGCGTCTATATTCATACATATAAGTCTAGGGGTATGGATGCTGAACAACCAATTATAAGACAGTAGATTATGAAAGTAAGTCAATCAACAATTATATATATTGCAGTTTTTCAAGAAAGTGCAAACAATTCTTTCTTCTTTCTGCGTTATCTCTTTCCAGGTTTTCTGTCAATATTCTTGTGCTGCTCTGTAAAGAACGTCTTGCTTTGCTGCGTGTCCTTGGTCTGTTTCTGTTCATGGGAACATCCTGCTATGTAGCTTCACAACCTTGAATAATTCGTCTTTAAAAACTGAACATAATATCTGCTAATTTCTCTTAAGGTTATAGCATAACATATTAGTTTCTAAAGCTTAATATATGATAGATATTAAATCAATAATAATACAATTTTACCCTTACATAAACAATAATGGATATGAAAATATGAACTTCTTATGCAATGATCCATTATCTATAATATAAATGTCTAGTGGCGTGTGTTAGTCTGTCTGTGTGTGGAAAAAATAAAACCAAGCTGCAGCGCCACCTGCTGGGCGGAGTTATACACTGACCTACTAAATTCTTAGTGTGTGTGTAAAAAAAAATTCAGAAAGGGCTGAAATTTGGTATACTAAGATGTTTTTAATTTGTTAATTTAATTTAATTGTTAAAAGTGTTTATAAAGATTTAAAAAAAAATATATATATATTTCTTGAAGGAGAAGTGACAGTTGGGAGTGGTTGGTGGTTGCCGGGGGTGACAGTGGGGAGTGGTTGGTGGTTGAGGCCTGGGCTATGGCCCAAATGCATGACAAGAACCTTTTTAACACCTCAAGTAGCTTTATTTGACTAGAATGCATGAGTATCATGCACAGGTTAACTTGTAATACAATAAACCCTTAGAAATCAAAGTTGTGTATTTTTTGTTTTCCCACTGATTCATCCCTGTTATTACGCTCCAGAGAAGGAGATTCCACAGTGAACAGTGCTGTATGGGCTGTATAATTATGGGCTGAGGAACAGAAAAGTCATACAACAGGATGTGTGCACTATGGTTACTCTTCCCTCGTGCCAGAAATGTATACCTCTGTCAAAGTCACCTAGGCAGACCCAATTAGTCTTCACATGAGGATGAAAGGTCTTACTAAGCCTACTTTATTATGGGTGCAGTGTTCCTGATGTCATCTCTAATCCAGTTCTGTTTTCTAGTCCAATACATGTGTATCTTCAGTGCTCTGGCTTTATAACAACCCACTTACACGTCTCCACCCTACACTAGATTTCAGAAGTTCACTGGGTATGCATAAAGACAGGCATCCCATCTGGGAGTGAGGGACTGACAACTGCACAGTGTAGTGTGGTCTCTCTGTGTGACTCCTAAACGTGTCCATAGATCCCTCTGCAGAATGTCCTACGCCCCTTCTCCTTCATTTACCCTACAGCAGTATGTAGTGTCTCTGGATAGTATATATCAGTCTTGTATTTAGTGGTGTAAAGAAGACAATACCAATCTGGGTATTCTAACCCAGTCAGAATGTTATGGATTCTACAGCCCAGGTATATACAACCTACCTCAACACTCAGTCATTAACAGTGCTCCTACAGAAGATATTTCTTTCTGTTTGGTATCACTATGCAGTAATGATGTTTGGTGCTGAACCAGTCACAATATTTTGTTTTTATGACGTTTAAAAGCTTTTACACTGGATACAAGAATGATTAGACTGTCAATGATCTGTTTTTCTCCTTAGTAAATATTCTGTCTAAGATTATTTGTTGAAATTCTCTAATTGTACTGCTAGAGATGTATCCTATTCCAGGTAATCTTGTTTATCCTAATCTCTACTTTATTGGAGAGGAGAAAATTAAATATTGTATTGTTGCAACATTAGGGTACAGCTCCATGTAAAATGTCATTTTAACACAACATCCCCTGTCACCCCAGCTAGCTGAACCGTGACCCACCAGTGTGCAGGGAAAACTCCCAGACCGACAATGTCTGGACATAGCGGCCGTTAGCTTTTGTGCTGCTCCCAGTTATCGGTGCAGGGTCGCCAGCGGCGCTGGTGGAGGTGAAAGAACTGCTGGGATCTGTGGTTCTGTTATTTGGAGGGAGGTGACGTACCTGCTGTAGTTACCATTAATGCTCTCTCTAGAAATGAACTAGCATGTAAAGCCTTCCAGCAGAAAGCCAGCCACAGCGCTGGTTCTACATCATGCCTCCTCAATTACCTCTCTCAAATACCGACTCATCGCACTGTATCTCATATATACAACGATGGAGCCCAAATACTGCTCATAGGTAAATATTTCAGTGATCAGAATATGTATATATAATGTTGTTTTTATTATTATCTCTAGGTAAAGCGGTGTGTAATATGTTGGCTACTATTACTAAACACTAACATTTCAATGTAGTTGTTTGGGTGTTATTGTAGTAACACAGTGTTATCCAGGGAGTCCATTTTTTTTGTAAGCAGAAACATAATGTAAAGTGTTTAATACACAGCCATAGATGTGTGTTGGTGTAACTGGTATCGGGTCCTAATGTTCCTAATTACAGTCGGAGCTAAGCGTTTCTTTAGTCTCCCAGTCTGAGCGATGGCATCATGCCTACTCTATCGGGACGATCTAGATGGGTGAGCTGATGTAAGTCACGGGAAGATATCTGTTTACCACATTTTCTCCATCTATGAGTATATGTTTATTACATGAACTGTTAACAAGTCTAAGGTGCATTTAGCCATAAAAAGGGAGAAAACGGCTGTTTTCTTAGTAAAGTGGCCATTGCATAATTTGTGAAGGGTTCAGTGGCAGGAAAAATGTACGATTGTCTCCTGCCATAACCCACTTAGTGTTCTTAACGCAGACCCCATATATCAATTTAAAGTTCTCCGATTTATTAAGCTGCGGAAAGCATGCCCCTGGCACGTCCTCCATCCAGCGGCAGGTAAATAGTAAGCACTTGGCTGGGGCTCCCAGAGCATGGTGAGTTATAGCAGTCTTTTATTATGCATGGCTGCGATTTTCAGCATAATGACTGTCACTGCAATGTCTTACCCCCAAGTGTTTCCACTTTATTGTTTACAGAGCTGTTGTTGGCTGTATTTATATTGGGGAAGGTGCAGTTCTTGTGTATTCCCTTCCTCCTCTCTAAAAGCTGCCCGTCCTGCAAGTGTTTACTGTATTTAATACATTTTTCAAAATAATATATAGAGCATGTGTAAAGTGGCTAATTACACAAGTCCTGTCATCTTCCTTAGCTTTCTGTGATTTTTGTATTTGCCTGTAATGATTTATATGAGATTATTTTATTGGGCTATGTGTGCAATATTTACTGCACCCTATGACCTTCACTAGCTGCAGATTATTGACCCAGTCTTGGGGGGCTGCAATATTAAATGAGGAAGTAGTTAAGCTATTAACATTAAAAATAAGGCGCATGCATAAGCGAAGGGATCCTTCTGCTTGATGAAATGAGCTAATATTGTGGCGGTTGTAATGAAAATAATTATACTTTTTTCAATTTAGCTTTGAGAGCTTATAGTATTTAGCTGTGTGAAGAATACCATGTTATATAACAGGAAAGACAGCCTGTGTAGTTGTTGGGTGTTCCCAGTTGTGACCACATGGTGGCGCAGTTTGTTTACATTGATTCTATGCTGCAATACAGAGAGAGCCTTTCTGAGCTCTAGCTTGTTTCAAGAGGTTTGCGGTTTCTGTGTTGATAAATGATTACAGCATCTTTTCAGCTGGATAGGTACCTGTGATGATATTCACCTTGAGAGCCTGAGCAGAAGTAATTTGTTATGTCATCTCAGCCCAATAGAATATTGCCATCTCTTTTCTTTTTCAATTGACAATGGTCTGAAGTTTTATTTAGTGTTTGGATTCTCCTCCTGGCTTCCTAAATGGACTGTTGGGAAAAGAGGCCTAGTGATCTGCAAGACTGAGGGTAATTGATTATGCAATCACCATTAGATTACATGAAACGGCAAATCATGCAAGTGTGACATTTGTGAGCGCGCTGCAGTTATCCACATGGAAACCAGGGGAGGTGTAATATACAGCAGGTAATTGTTTCCTCCATTGATTTGATGGGATAGCTTTAAGTCAGATGGTGGCTGATTAGAGGGAGTTCATAAACAGCTTCATGTAGACCTATAATAGCTCACTGCCGCTCGCTCATTGACTTAATGTATACTATATTAAACATTTCATTATGGGGACAATGCATTATTAAATGTGTGAAAGATGTATGGCTGTGTGCCTCTAGGACTTCATTGGCCTCAAGGTGAAATCCCAGCAGAGACCTGACCTTTACAGCTGCCTAGTATTACATCGCAGATTGCCTACAGCTTGGGGAGAGGTCATCTTTTACGGTGGGAGGGGGGCTGCTTGAGACAGAATTACCTTCTGTACATAGGAATGCTTTCTGTGATTGAAGGTCTGTGCATTTTTATCAAGTGAAATATACATGTCTTTCCTCCGTGCTGAGAGTGAAGGGATAGGCAGGTAATTGGTAGTTCACGCTGTTCTTCCATGGATCCTATTACCTGTTGACAATGGGAAAAATTTATAAAGACCATCGGAGATACTGTGCAAAACCTGTCTGCAGAAAATTTCTGGACAAGAATGGCCTATATTAATTACACCTGAATGGGTGGTTTTAAGTGTTCCTTCAACAGCACCTCATTCTTTTAACACCTGCCGTAGAATAAGGACATTTATAACCATTTTTTACTGCAGATATTGCTTAATTATTACCTACAATATTGTGGTGCAGGTTGTGCTGCTGAGCTCCTCCCCATTTACTCCTAAGCCCCTCCCCCTTTTCTGCACACAGCCATCAGAGGCGCAAGGGGCTAACATTCACTGTACACCCTGCTTCATAAGTAAGAACCATTATTGCAAAAGGTTTTGCTGATCACTTTCATACGTGCCAAATTTGTGTTGGGTACTTTATAGTGTTATAGATTGCTTCTTGTCAGCGATATTGACATGTACTGTAAGGTGTGGAAGTATTTTCAGTACTTTGTAGCAAGTTTTCTGGCAATTAATGATGACTAACAAATGCCTAAACCTAAGGGGTAGATTCGAGAGCCAGGCAGTCTGAGCTATTATTAACCAGCTGTTCCATTCACAGATCCATGGAAGAAGTGCACATATTAAAAGCTAAAAGTACAGACTTCATTGTTAGCTGTACCATGGGACAGTGTGCACATTGTCACACTTAATAAGTAAAGCATGTGCTTATCACAAGGTGGGCAAACAGGTGTCGTCTTGGTTTTATAAGCAGTAATGATTGGTGTGCAGATTCGCTAAACAGACTGAGCGCTAGTGGAGCTGACGGGTACACACTTCTATCTTGTAGTGTTCTGATAAAGGAACGCTGTACTGTAGCAGGGATGTCAACAGATGTTGCTTTTAGTGGCAGGAAGGCTTGTCATTAGGAGGAATAGCAGCTGGCACTACAGTGTTATTTTATTTTATGTCTCTGATTATGTTTACTGATAGTGTGGAAAAAGTAGCTAGAAATAATCACCTTTTGGTATATGATAATGCATTGTAAGTGTGTGAGGGGCGCTGGGAAGCGTTGTGTGCAGCAGAGAGCACTTTGTAGTCATTCCTGGCTCTCTCTGCATCTTCCAGAGTGCTGATGTTTCAGAGCCCTGTGTAGGAATCACATCTTTAATGGCTCTGCATTACAGGGAAGGAATGCTGATGTTCTGTCATCAACGAGGGGAAATGTAGGTTGTGTGTGAGAAATAAGATGTTTGTTGGCTTTAGATTGCTGCATGTCAACGACAGAGCCTCATCAGATCACTCCGAGCTACGGTAGATGGCACAAGAAGATTGTATCAGAGTGGCGGATTATTAAATGTGTGCGGAGATGAGAGCAGACTGCATGTGTGTAAACTTACAGTGAAGGCAATCATATTATGATTATGTAACTGATCGCTGTACTAGGAAGCCGTGACATCACTGAGGCACAATGGTGGCTGCCCCGGAGCTGTCACTGGTGACGAGGTGGGATACAGTCTCTGTGATGTCAGTGGTTCTTAGTGAGGGGATGGGATACAGTCTCTGTGGTGTCACTGATTCCTAGTGACGGGATGGGATACAGTCTCTGGTGTCACTGGTTCCTAGTGACGGGATGGGATACAGTCTCTGTGGTGTCACTGGTTCCTAGTGACGGGATGGGATGCAGTCTCTGTGGTGTCAGTGGTTCCTAGTAACGGGATGGGATACAGTCTCTGTGGTGTCACTGGTTCCTAGTGACGGGATGGGATGCGGTCTCTGTGGTGTCACTGGTTCCTAGTGACGGGATGGGATGCGGTCTCTGTGGTGTCACTGGTTCCTAGTGACGGGATGGGATGCGGTCTCTGTTGTGTCACTGGTTCCTAGTGAAGGGATGGGATACAGTCTCTGTGGTGTCACTAGTTCCTAGTGACGGGATGGGATACAGTCTCTGTGGTGTCACTGATTCCTAGTGAAGGGATGGGATACAGTCTCTGTGGTGTCACTGGTTCCTAGTGACGGGATGGGATGCGGTCTCTGTGGTGTCACTGGTTCCTAGTGAAGGGATGGGATACAGTCTCTGTGGTGTCACTAGTTCCTAGTGACGGGATGGGATACAGTCTCTGTGGTGTCACTGATTCCTAGTGAAGGGATGGGATACAGTCTCTGTGGTGTCAGTGGTTCCTAGTGAAGGGATGGGATACAGTCTCTGTGGTGTCACTAGTTCCTAGTGACGGGATGGGATACAGTCTCTGTGGTGTCTCTGGTTCCTAGTGACGGGATGGGATACAGTCTCTGTGATGTCACTGGTTCCTAGTGACGGGATGGGATACAGTCTCTTTGATGTCACTGGTTTCTAGTGACGGGATGGGATACAGTCTCTGTGGTGTCAGTGGTTCTTAGTGAGGGGATGGGATACAGTCTCTGTGGTGTCACTGGTTCCTAGTGACGGGATGGGATACAGTCTCTGTGGTGTCACTGATTCCTAGTGAAGGGATGGGATGCAGTCTCTGTGGTGTCACTGGTTCCTAGTGACGGGATGGGATACAGTCTCTGTGGTGTCACTGGTTCCTAGTGACGGGATGGGATGCAGTCTCTGTGGTGTCAGTGGTTCCTAGTAACGGGATGGGATACAGTCTCTGTGGTGTCACTGGTTCCTAGTGAAGGGATGGTATACAGTCTCTGTGGTGTCACTGGTTCCTAGTGAAGGGATGGGATGCAGTCTCTGTGGTGTCACTGATTCCTAGTGACGGGATGGGATACAGTCTCTGGTGTCACTGGTTCCTAGTGACGGGATGGGATACAGTCTCTGTGGTGTCACTGGTTCCTAGTGACGGGATGGGATGCAGTCTCTGTGGTGTCAGTGGTTCCTAGTAACGGGATGGGATACAGTCTCTGTGGTGTCACTGGTTCCTAGTGACGGGATGGGATGCGGTCTCTGTGGTGTCACTGGTTCCTAGTGAAGGGATGGGATACAGTCTCTGTGGTGTCACTAGTTGCTAGTGACGGGATGGGATACAGTCTCTGTGGTGTCACTGATTCCTAGTGAAGGGATGGGATACAGTCTCTGTGGTGTCAGTGGTTCCTAGTGAAGGGATGGGATACAGTCTCTGTGGTGTCACTAGTTCCTAGTGACGGGATGGGATACAGTCTCTGTGGTGTCTCTGGTTCCTAGTGACGGGATGGGATACAGTCTCTGTGATGTCACTGGTTCCTAGTGACGGGATGGGATACAGTCTCTTTGATGTCACTGGTTTCTAGTGACGGGATGGGATACAGTCTCTGTGGTGTCAGTGGTTCTTAGTGAGGGGATGGGATACAGTCTCTGTGGTGTCACTGGTTCCTAGTGACGGGATGGGATACAGTCTCTGTGGTGTCACTGATTCCTAGTGAAGGGATGGGATGCAGTCTCTGTGGTGTCACTGGTTCCTAGTGACGGGATGGGATACAGTCTTTGTGGTGTCACTGATTCCTAGTGAAGGGATGGGATACAGTCTCTGTGGTGTCACTGATTCCTAGTGACGGGATGGGATACAGTCTCTGGTGTCACTGGTTCCTAGTGACGGGATGGGATACAGTCTCTGTGGTGTCACTGATTCCTAGTGACGGGATGGGATACAGTCTCTGGTGTCACTGGTTCCTAGTGACGGGATGGGATACAGTCTCTGTGGTGTCACTGGTTCCTAGTGACAGGATGGGATGCAGTCTCTGTGATGTCAGTGGTTCTTAGTGAGGGGATGGGATACAGTCTCTGTGGTGTCAGTGGTTTCTAGTGACGGGATGGTATACATTCTCTTTTGTGTCACTGATTCCTAGTGAAGGGATGGGATACAGTCTCTGTGGTGTCACTGATTCCTAGTGAAGGGATGGGATACAGTCTCTGTGGTGTCACTAGTTCCTAGTGACGGGATGGTATACATTCTCTTTTGTATCACTGATTCCTAGTGAAGGGATGGGATACAGTCTCTGTGGTGTCACTGATTCCTAGTGAAGGGATGGGATACAGTCTCTGTTATGTCACTGGTACCTAGTGACGGGATGGGGTACAGTCTTTGCGGTGTCAGTGGTTCATAGTGACGGAATGGGATACAGTCTCTGTGGTGTCACTGGTTCCTAGTGACTGGATGGGGTACAGTCTCTGTGGTGTCACTGGTTCCTAGTGACGGGATGGAATACAGTCTCTGTGATGTCACTGGTTCCTAGTGACGGGATGGGATACAGTCTCTGTGGTGTCACTGATTCCTAGTGAAGGGATGGGATACAGTCTCTGTGGTGTCACTGGTTCCTAGTGATGGGATGGGATACAGTCTCTGTGGTGTCAGTGGTTCTTAGTGACGGGATGGGATACAGTCTCTGTGGTGTCAGTGGTTTCTAGGGATGGGATACAGTCTCTGGTGTCACTGGTTCCTAGTGACGGGATGGGATACAGTCTCTGGTGTCAGTGGTTCTTAGTGACGGGATGGGATACAGTCTCTGTGGTGTCACTGATTCCTAGTGAAGGGATGGGATGCAGTCTCTGTGGTGTCACTGGTTCCTAGTGACGGGATGGGATACAGTCTTTGTGGTGTCACTGATTCCTAGTGAAGGGATGGGATGCAGTCTCTGTGGTGTCACTGATTCCTAGTGACGGGATGGGATACAGTCTCTGGTGTCAGTGGTTCTTAGTGACGGGATGGGATACAGTCTCTGTGGTGTCACTGATTCCTAGTGACGGGATGGGATACAGTCTCTGGTGTCACTGGTTCCTAGTGACGGGATGGGATACAGTCTCTGTGGTGTCACTGGTTCCTAGTGACGGGATGGGATGCAGTCTCTGTGATGTCAGTGGTTCTTAGTGAGGGGATGGGATACAGTCTCTGTGGTGTCAGTGGTTTCTAGTGACGGGATGGTATACATTCTCTTTTGTGTCACTGATTCCTAGTGAAGGGATGGGATACAGTCTCTGTGGTGTCACTGATTCCTAGTGAAGGGATGGGATACAGTCTCTGTGGTGTCACTACTTCCTAGTGACGGGATGGTATACATTCTCTTTTGTGTCACTGATTCCTAGTGAAGGGATGGGATACAGTCTCTGTGGTGTCACTGATTCCTAGTGAAGGGATGGGATACAGTCTCTGTGGTGTCAGTGGTTTCTAGTGACGGGATGGTATACATTGTCTTTTGTGTCACTGATTCCTAGTGAAGGGATGGGATACAGTCTCTGTTATGTCACTGGTACCTAGTGACGGGATGGGGTACAGTCTTTGCGGTGTCAGTGGTTCATAGTGACGGAATGGGATACAGTCTCTGTGGTGTCACTGGTTCCTAGTGACTGGATGGGGTACAGTCTCTGTGGTGTCACTGGTTCCTAGTGACGGGATGGAATACAGTCTCTGTGATGTCACTGGTTCCTAGTGACGGGATGGGATACAGTCTCTGTGGTGTCACTGATTCCTAGTGAAGGGATGGGATACAGTCTCTGTGGTGTCACTGGTTCCTAGTGATGGGATGGGATACAGTCTCTGTGGTGTCAGTGGTTCTTAGTGACAGGATGGGGTACAGTCTTTGTGGTGTCACTGGTTCCTAGTGACGGGATGGGATACAGTCTCTGTGATGTCAGTGGTTCCTAGTGACGGGATGGGATATAGTCTCTGGTGTCACTGGTTCATAGTGACGGAATGGGATACAGTCTCTGTGATGATAATGGGTCTTAGTGACGGGATGGGGTACAGTCTCTGTGGTGTCACTGGTTCCTAGTGAAGGGATGGGGTACAGTCTCTGTGGTGTCACTGGTTCCTAGTGACGGGATGGGATACAGTCTCTGTGATGTCACTGGTTCCTAGTGACGGGATGAGATACAGTCTCTGTGATGTCAGTGGTTCTTAGTGACGGGATGGGGTACAGTCTTTGTGGTGTCAGTGGTTCATAATGACGGAATGGGATACAGTCTCTGTGATGATAATGGGTCTTAGGGAATTGGTACCATTAACATAGTTTCAACCTAAAAAATGTCTGCCTCCAGCATTTGTGCGACTGGTCTGCTGTTATTTGGCACCATATCATGCAGAATGGAATTTTATACTGAACGGCCAACGTTCTACTCCATCTCCTGTGGTAAACTGATGCACCCTTATGGCTTCCAGTTCCAAATTACTTCATGCACTCATATCTTAGCTTAACTACTGGAAATGTTTTTATTTATTTATTTTAAAACGAAGTTTCACCTCTGCAGACTTTGTCCCCTTTGCAGTGTGTTACAGACTCAGCTGCTAGGCTTATATACCCCAGCAACAGCACAAACTTGGCTGCCCCCTCTACCAATCCTTGCACTGGCTTTCTCTCTGTAACGATAAGTAATATCCTCACCATGCTGAATGTTGCCCTGTCCATCATATGCAGCCAAGCATTCTCCTTCACTTTCCATAGCTTATATTCACCAGTTTTATCCTGCTGACCTTTATCTTATCTTTTCCACTTGTTCGACTTTTTCCTTTAGATTGTAAGCTCTTACACACTATTCACCCTTTCTTATGAGTTTGATTTTTGTTTTTGTTCTTTTTTACAAATGTTACAGCAGTAGGTAAACTGACAGTTTATACACTATATGGACAAAAGTATTTGGCCACACCTGTTAATTATTGAATTGAGGTGTTTCAATCAGATCCGTTGCCAGAGGGTGTATAAAATAAAGCTCCTAGCCAGGCAGTCACCATTTGCAAACAATTGAGAATAAAAATGGGTGGTTCTGAAGAGCTCAGTGACTTAAAGTGTGGTCTTGTGATCGGATGCCACATTTGCAATAAGACAGTTTGTGAAATTTTATCCCTGCTGGAAATTCCACAGTCAATTGTAAGTGATAATATTAGAAAGTGGAAGTGTTTAGAAACAACAGCAACTCGGCCACGAAGCGGAAGACCACGTACAATCACAGAGAGATGTCAACGACTGCTAAGGCGCATGGTGCGTAAAAGTCGCCAACGTTCTGATTCAATAGCTGAAGAGTTCCGAACTTCCACTGGCATTAATGTAAGCACAAAAACTGTATGGCGTGAACTTAATGGAATGGGTTTCCATGGCCAAGCAGCTGCATGCAAGCCTCACATCGCAAAGACCAATGCCAACCGTTGGATGGAGTGGTCTAAAGCACTCCGACACTGGACTGTGGAGCGGTGGAAACGTGTTGTGTGGAGTGACGAATCACGCTTCTCTGGCAGTCAGATGGGCGAGTCTGGGTATGGAGGATGCCGAGAGAACGTTACCTGTCTGACTGCGTTATGCCAACTGTGAAGTTTGGTGGAGGAGGGATAATGGTATGGGGCTGTTTTTCAGTGTTTGAGTTACGCCCCTTATCTCCAGTGAAGGACAATCTTAATGCTTCAGCATACCAAGTCATTTTGGACAATGCTATGCTTCCAACTTTCTGGCAACAGTTTGGGGAAGGCCCTTTTCTATTCCAACATGACTGTGCCCCAGTCCACAAAGTAAGGACTACAAAGACATGGTGTGATGAGTTTGGTGTGGAAGAACTTGACTGGCCCGTACAGAGCCCTGACCTCCGCCCCATCGAACACCTTTGGGATGAATTAGAACGAAGATTGCGAGCCAGGCCTTCTCCTCCAACATCAGTGCCTGACCTCATAAATGTTCTACAGAATGAATGGGCACAAACTCCCACAGAAACACTCCAACATTGTGTGGAAAGCCTTCCAAGAAGAGTGGAAGCTGTTATCACTGCAAAAGGGGGACCAACTCTATATTATAGTATTTGAATACAATGTCATTGTCTCTGGTGTAATGGTCAAGCGCCTTAATTCTTTTCTTCATATACTGTATATATAGGATAGTCATTTTTATTACTCTCCCCTTGTCCTGCCTATGGGTAATCCTCTGTGTATCAGTCATATAGTAGCCTAGGTGTGAGAGTTTAAACACAGAACAGATTTTCCATGAGGTTCCTTTAAGTTCTTCATGGTTGACTTTGAGTTGTGTTTTGGGTCATTGCCTTCCTGTACTTTTCAGCTTTAATAAGATCATTGACTCTGAAACATTAGGGTCTAGGATTCGTTGACTTTTAGTTGAAGTCACTTTATTTTTCATCTGGTCAATAATTCCTGTATGCTTCATGCCGTGTGTGTGTTTAGGATAAATAACTAATAGCATTTTGCTTGAGTTGTTTCCCTGCTGGCCTAGAGGGCTTCTAGCTTAGCTGCTCATGTGACACCATTTAGTCAAAACTGATCCATTTCCATAAAAAAGTTTAAAAACACAATACATCTGAAGTCTTCTGTTGGCCATAAGGACCATACTGTACACATCTGTAACACTGTGGAGTCTTACAGTAAATAACAGTACAATAACAGTATAATAAAATCCATTTTTTAAAAGTCTGTTACAGAGATTTCCTGAGTCTGTGCTTAGGGAGAGGGTTCTCCATAGAGCCATCTCATTCCACTGTTAATGCATTAGTGTGACCAGGTTCATGATCCTCTGCTGGCACACGGTTATCACAGGCAGCTCCGTTCTGTAACACTTCCCCTCTTCTACCACCACACACCACTGATCAGACATGGAAGGGACGTCATGATATGCTCAATAAACAGTGAATGACTCTGTACAGCATTGATAAACACACTGCCAGATCTCATAAGACAGATGTCTATTCCATATTAAGCGATTGCTTCTCCTTGTCTGGCTTGCTGGGAGAGAAGTGATTTGTGGTTTATCATTTGACGGCCAAGGCTAAATGATTTGCCCATGCATATGTACCATCCTGATGATCAGTGAGGTCTAGATCTGACAGACGGAGATAAAGCCAGTGACTAGCCGGTGTAACTCATTTGGAGGAGAAGCAGAAGTTTGCCCGAGCTGATGGAAGGTGGTCTGAGGAAGGGAAGGGCTTTCCTTACAATGTAGGTGCGGAATCCAGATTTCCTTTTGTGGAGCGAGATTATTGAACTGTGGAGAATGCACATTCAGGTTGGTTTCTGCAGTGCGGAGGGGCACACTCACTAAAGGACTGGATGTTTGCAGCAGCTAGTGGAGATCACGTCTCATCCTGAACTTTCTAATGGGGCATATTTCTTTTCTCCTCACTGTCTCATTTCATTATAGTGTCACTAGAGGGGGCTGTCGGCAAATGAGCTAGAACTAGGCTAGTGACATAACGTACACAGGTTCTGAGTTCTTACAGATCATTCCTGGTGACAGAGCCTATGGCAGTCACTGGGATTCTCTGAGATACTGTGAAAGTGAGCTGTCGTCAGCAATGTAAGTTATGACAGACTTTATAACCCTGTTTACCTGTTTACATATCACATTTTAATTAAATAGACAATCAGAGCAAATACTTTGTTTCATGTCAGTGTCTTTGCTCTCAGTTTATACTACATAGTAGCAACCACTTTGTCATGGCCGAGATATAAAGTATGGTATAATGCTCCGGCTGTAAATTATATGGATATTAGAAGTCGTTGAGGAGTTCCGAGGTGACTTTTAATATGTATAATAATTTATAAGAAAGGGGTAGATTATTCTTTAAATACACAGGTTTTCCTAATTATACTCACTGTTAATACAGATATTATTTCCTTTAGTTTATACATATAGCATCATCACTTGTCTCTTACAGCAATATAACATATCGCTATGTGTAAACGTGTCCCACATTCAGGGCAGCTCCACCCCCTTATACCCACAATACCACTCTCCTGGAATTGATATTAGGAAAGAAGTGCGGTGATGTCATATGCGCTTCCTCCTGCAGTCACCATATTTGTAATGCGCTGAGTGTGCGCCACACGCTGTCCGTCACACAGTTTCCTGCCTTTCATGGGATAATGTGCACCTCAGAATAACCTTGTCTCATAGGGGCGGTCGCCCTGTCTGTCGTCTACACACAGTGGCTGCGGCCATTTTGTCACTAGACGCTTGGGAGTGGCCAGGCTACATTCTTATAAATGTCGGCTCTGCCCACAAAATGGCTGTTTCCACAACTTCAGGTTTCAGTGATGTCTCAACGATATCATTAGGTCCTAGTAAATTAGGTTTCATACTCATGAATATTGGTTCAACACACAAAATGGATGCCTCCGTTGTGTGCTAGTGACATATATGCCAACATTGGCAGCTTGTGTCCCGGGGGGCAGGTGGGTGTGTGGGGGTGGGGCTCGAAGAATTGTGCCATTAGCCCCACCCCCAATGTTGTCTCCACCCTTTTCAACCAATAAAACTAGGGGGCGGGGCCACAATAATGCATCCATGACGCCAATAAGCCCCGCCCTCTCCATTTACTTTTCCACAGGCGGTCGGGGATTGGGAGAATTGCCCTCTCTCCTGGGAGATCGGGAGACTGACCCAGATTTCGGGAGTCTCCCGGATATTCCGGGAGAGTTGGCAAGTATCTAGTGATGGGTACATTTGAATAGATGCATCTTACATGGAATTGTAAAGATTCAGTGCTCTTTATACTCTTTATAAGGACCCTCTTTACCAACCCCACCCTCCCTTAGCACCAGATGTACTGTGCAGAAAAGTGCATTCATATGTAATTCTTATATGTTGCTCTCTTGCTGTAACGCCACCTTTGCCCTGTCAGATAGAAAGTGGGAGCACTATACATTCTAAAAACAACTTTGGGTTTAGTCCCTCTTGAAATACTTGCAATGCTTGTTACTTACTTTGTCTGAATGACGTGTGGAACATAGAGTGACATCTTAAGTGATGGGTTAGGGATTAGTAATAAAGTCTGTCTTTTAAAACAAAGGTGCGGGCAATTAGGTGCAATTTCCACCCGCTGGCTTGTCACGCAGGGTATTGCGTGGGTACGCGGCGCTGTAAACATTAGCCTGAATGGAACTTTCTTGCAAGCCGTGCATCGCTCACTTTTCTCATCTCCTGAATAATATCAGCTTCAGGCAGACAGGACTATTTTACTCTTTTTTTTTTTTTTTTTTTCCTGAGCAATTTTAATCCTGTGTTGTGTTGATTCCAACTGGCAGAAGCCTGGTAACAAATGAGAGCGCAATTACTATGATTTGGAGTAATTACTTTTTGTGAAATTGGCACATTTTCTGTTATGATACAGTGCACATTAGGACGGTTGTTGTTTTGTATCTGTCTTTATTTTTCTGTAAAATATTTTATTAAAGACATAACCGGATTTATTAAGCAGAGCCGATATTTATATTTAGCATACTGCGTTGTAATTACTTGATGTTATATGCAAATATCTCTAAGTGTGTGTTTTCAAATTTTAAAGGAACTACATACAAACAAAAACATTTTTGTCAGTGGGAAACTGTGTAATAAAATCTAATCTGAATACCCTATGTTTTCTTAAGGTAATAATAGAGTCAAGGTGGCCATACACACTGCGTCTGGTGGCCAGTTTGGCCACATAAGACCTTCTTGTCTGCAATATGCAGCACTATACACATGAGATGAAGTCAGACGGTCCCTGACTCTTCAAACCTTCTAAAAAGGAAAAGTGGAGCTGTTGCCTATGGCATCCAATCAGATTCTAGCTGTCATTTTCTAGAATGTACTAAATAAGTGCTAGATAGAATCTGATTGGTTGCTACAGGCAACACTTCTACTTATCCTTTTTAGAAGGGTTGATACATTATCCCCTAGATGGTGGGTACAGGTCCCCACATTTGGGGGTTCTCCCTTCTGGGGTACAATCTCTTTTGAACTCTTTGTTCTGATACAAACAGATGCCTGGACCTTTCTTCTGTGTTACACTCCCCAGAACTTGCAACACTCTAAAAACACCAAAAACTCCCTTATTCTATCTGCTTCCAAAAATCCTTATAGCCAAAAAGTGTATCTTTCCCCATATCCCTCTCCATACAGATATTCCCTGTAGCATTCCCCAGACATCTCATTATTATCCTATTCTCAACACCATGCCCCCCTCCCTATTTTTTTAATATAAGTTCTCATACAGACCACCATATATTATGCCTACTTTTGAAGGCAGCTGTCAGGGAGAGGTCAGTCGAGGGGGTGTGGTCACGCGTGTCGCGCTGTTAGGCCCTGCCCCCTGTCCATCTTAAACAATTTCCGCTAATCGCAGCAGGGGGGCAGGACCACGAGGTTTAACCCCGCCCCACCCTCTTCAGCAGCGGAGGTGGCTGCATCCGGGATGTTTGACTTCTTTCTTGGAAGTCCGAGAGAACTCCCAAAAATTTGGGAGTCTCCCGGTCATTCTGGGAGAGTAGGCAACTATGATATTATGTGACTTATACTGTGATGAGAAATAATTGTATTCCTTTTATGGTACTTCATCTTTGCTCTTACCTGTACAATTGTATATTTTTAGTGACCATTTAAATAAAGTTGTTTTTTTTTTCAATGACTTGGGATGTGTCAGACCCAGCACAGTAATAGTCACTGGTTCTTAGTGAATGGTGATTGGCTACATTGTGGTCATTATTGGGTCAGCGCACAACATGGCTGCCTGCTCACAGATGCCCTTTAATGATAAATATCTCTATTTAAAGGGAATCTCTTTGGCTGTATTTCAGGCTCCTTCTGGTAGGAGGCAGCGCCACAAATGAAGACGGAGTGTCTAAGGCCACACAGTGGGGCCTGAGCGCCTGGAGGGTGCTCTCCGGCTCTCCCCATTACAAACAGGTCACGAATTACAAGGACGACGTGGGCGAAGTAAGTAATGAGAGAACTCCTTGCGTGCCTTTTAGTATTCATTTGCTGTGCTTAATTATTTATCAGAGCATCTTTAATGTCCTTATTTAAAATTTCAACAGTTTAACATGTTTACAGTAAATTAAAAAAGCATCAGTAGCAATGTGTGGGTAACCGCAGGCTGTAAGCTGAGAGCTCAGACATCTATACAGCTTTCTCTGCAGTGTTAGTATAGTGGAGGAGCTGCCAGTAATCCATCTGTTGTATTGTGTGTATCACTGGCAGCGTCAGCGGTGTGTGCAGTACGTGTGCGCCACCTGATTCTGACGCACTTCTCACGTGTTTGTGTTGCCATTTAAGTGAAGACGTGTAAGTTGCGCACCTACCTCTTCCATACGAAACCAAGTTCAGACATCATCATCACCATTTATTTATATAGCGCCACTAATTCCGCAGCGCTGTACAGAGAACTCGCTCACATCAGTCCCTGCCCCATTGAAGCTTACAGTCTAAATTCCCGAACACACACACAGACTAGGGTCAATTTGATAGCAGCCAATTAACCTACCAGTATGTTTTTGGAATGTGATAGGAAACCGGAGCACCCGGAGGAAACCCACGCAAACACGGGGAGAACATACAAACTCCACACAGATAAGGCCATGGTCGGGAATTGAACTCATGACCCCAGTGCTGTAAGGCAGAAGTGCTAACCACTTCAGACATCAGTCTTGTTTTCATGACCGTTGTAGCCATGCTTTTAGCTATAACATTTATGAAAATTCTCCATACACCCCAATCCTAACTGGCAGAGCTTTCTGGGACTTGTAGTTGCCCAGTCGCTGGACGCAGTTTACATATATTTTGTCTTAAAAGCACCATTTTCCCAATTTATATATCCGCTTTTATTTCACCTTATATTTTGTAGCAGCAATACATGGCTAAAGGTTATTCATGGACCTAATGTATCTGCTAACATGCTGCTTGTCTGCTGGTGCCAGGTGGAGTATTACTGCTATTGTTTATATAGCGCTGATTATATTTCACAGTGCTGTACAGAGCGCCGTGGAGCTTACGTTCTAAATTCCCTAAAACACACGTCACAAGCCTATTAACATACCAGTATGTTTTAGGACTGTGGAAGAAACACGAGGAGAACATACAAAATCCACACAGATAAAGCGTTGGTCGAGAATTAAACTCATGACCCCAGCGCTGTGAGTCAGTGCCACCCCCACCCCCACTTTTCTAGTATTGGTCTCCACTGAAACAGTGCCCCTAGGTAAAATTGACATTTCAAATAGTCAGAATACCTTAGCAAGCCTCTCGCTCCCTCACACTAGGTTTTCCTTCCCTTTACAAATCCTGTTGGACTACACAAGTGATCTAGGAAACCTTGATCCTTAGGCCAGAGTACCCCTCTACAGTGCAATGTGTGCTGAAAGCCACCAGGCTTCCCAAAGTGTGCGCTGTAATGTGAAAGGGAGAGACATCGACCATGGGAAACAGTTAGGTCTCCTTGCAAGCGGTAACTACATACAAACAGCGCTGCTTATGAAGCGTGTTTAGAAACTGGTGTGAATAAGTTCTGTCCTTCATTTTTAGTATACGTAATGTAGTATGAGTATTGTTTTAGTATACGTACACAATCATAGAATGTATATTTACCTACATCTGCAGAATGTAGTCCCTTTGTGGAGTGTTTTATCAGCAGACTTTGTTACAGGTGTTTAGTTATTTGACACATTATTGCTACTGTAATGCTTTCTGTATAACTGAATGCATTGCATGCTGATCACACTGACCTGCAGGGGAGAACACCCATACAATATAACCCATTGAGTCTGGTAACTGTCTTAATAACGTCTGTTTGTGTTATGTTTCTACTGCACCATTTATCACTTTTATCCATAATGACTTATTCGTGGTCTGCTGCATACGTTAAAGTAAATCCAACTTAGAAATGTGCTAATTACCCTGCTCTGTGTACTCGTTGGTCTTTTTTACACACACACACACACACACACACACACACACACACACACACACACACACACACACACACACACACACACACACACACACTATCTCTCACACTATCACACACACACACATTCTCTCTCTCTCACACACACACACACACACACTATCTCTCACACACGCACACACAATCTCTCTCTCACACACACACACACACTATCTCACACACTCACACTATCACACACACACAATCTCACACTCACACAATCTCACACACACACACACACACACACTATCTCTCACACACACACACACACACTATCTCTCTCTCACACACACACACACACACACACACTATCTCACACACTCACACTATCACACACACACAATCTCACACTCACACAATCACACACACACACACACACACACTATCTCTCACACACACACACACACACACACACACACACTATCTCTCACACACACACACACACACACTATCTCTCTCACACACACACACACACACACACACACACTATCTCTCACACACACACACACACACACACACACACTATCTCTCACACACACTCTTTCACACACACACACACACACACACACACACACACACTCTCCAAGTTCTGCTCTCCACAACAATAGTAGGTTTTCAACAATGAGATAATGAATTTCCACACTTACACATTCGATGGAGCAGGCTGCTACCCTTGACTGATCCTCAGCCAGCAAAGGACCTGTTATAAAATAAAACTAGAAAGGACAAGAGAGCGCTAATGGTGCAGTGTGTTATAATCCACTGCTCTGGAAAATAATAGAATTTTGTTTTGTTTGTGGAATACATCAAGAGCTTATCTGATACAGACGCTTCTTTACCAGTAGGTCTCTTGTTGAAGGTGACCCTTCCTGCTGGTCAGTAATGTCTTTAATAGGTTTGGGTTCTATAGTCATGAGGTTCAACAGACAGAATAGGAATAATATTGCCCCACAGGGTCTAATAGTGTAGACTTTTTAAGTTGTTAAATCATATAAAGGATTAAATCATGTACTCAGCAAAGAACTTGGGTTGTTGCTTATCTGTAGTTAAATTAGGTGCTTGAGGGCATCAATGGATTTATGTGGAAATCCCATGACCTAAGTTTCACCCCTTAGGCTTAAAATGTAATACCTCCACCAGCACTGGCTTCACGCAGCCAAGCACCGGGGCCCAGGAGTCTTCTTGGGGGCCATGTATCTAGCAGAGTGTATCTAGTATTTGCCTTTCCTACTTTAATTTCACCTGAGTGTATATAATACTCTGTACAAACAACCCCCACCACCACGTCGTCCGTCGAATGCCAGTAGCTGAACAGAGTTTCGTGGACAGCTATTTGCACTATTCGGCTCAAGCCCTGCAGGTATAAACGGAGTACTGCATATGGCCAGCCCTCCGAAGGTGGGATCCCAGCAGGAAAGGTTAGTGTTAGATACACTCTTTAAAGAGTGTATCTGGCAATCAATTAAAACACCCATAGGGGTTATATTTGCATTTGGGGTCTATTTTGCACATGTATCCAAAATAGTAAAGAGTTGACTTTAAATGTCAGAAAAGTGCTTCTTGTGTTCAGTTTTCAGCACACTGGCTCTAAAATCGGCTTAATTTCCTTGACAAATCTGCTGTCTCTGTAGACATTTGGTATTTGCAATATGAAATTGTAGATATTAACATCCAATTACATAGTAAAGCATTTCTGAGTCGGATTCTTGTTCTTTCAATCCAATTAAAAGTAATAGAAAGATAAACAAAATATCTTCAAATGGAAATGTATGCGATTCTGTTGTAATGATTCACAATAGTTGTAAATTAATTTTGAAATTGCCTGAAGGGGCTTAAGTGACTTAAATGGTTTTGTTGAGTCTCCCTTTATTGTTCTTTCCCCCTTGTCGGTGTGAATCCTTCTGCAGGAATGAAGATTTTGGGCTGTAATGTCAGTTGTGGCTGTAACGCATGGCTTGCTCTCCTTTTACAGGCAATGAAGAGAAAAGGGCTGTGGAGGATTATTAAGTTGCGATTATCTAGCAGACACGGAATCGAACAGGTAATAGGGATCAGCTTCATTAATTTAGTTCCAGCGGGTGGAGCTCAATTTGATTTGAGAATCATTGGTGAAAGAAGGAAAGTAAATAAAAGATTACAAAGAGGAGAACTGTGCAAAGTTCATATTTATAATTAGCTGTATTTCTTGCTCTAAAGAAAGTAAAGAAAAATAGGTAACGCTGAGAAGGAGAAATCTCATTTCTTCTCAGTATAAAATTGTTGGTGTAACTATTGATATCAAGTGATTCAGCTTTCTGTGTGCCGACGGCACTGGTTCCTCGTGAGGTGATAGACTGAAAACTCAGCGCACAAAATGGCCCCTTGAACTAACAAACTAACTAAAATGGCCTCTCTAACTAACTAGCTAAATTGGCTTGGACTAATGAACTAACTAAAATGGCTTCTGTAACTAAAATGCCCTCTCGAACTAATTATATATCTTTATATATGTATACTTAAAGCATGCTTGCCTACTTTCGCCACGTTCTATCCGGGAGAGGGGCGGGGCATGGCCAAACGCGTCATTTTGGCCCCACCCCCGTGACGGAAATGCTGTTTTGCCGTGGTGGAGGCGGGGCCAAAATGACGCGACTCACCGCAAATCGAGTCATTTTGGGAAGGCAGTAGCGGGATGCGGGAGACTTGCCAGCTCTCCCGGGAGCCCGTGAGACCGACCTGAATTTCGGGAGTCTCCCGGACATTACGGGAAAGTTGGCATGTATGATTTAAAGAGAAAACAGAAGGGCTAAACATAGTATAGTAAACAGACACATTGAACTAATCTAGTGATTCTACTTAGAGCCGCGTACCAAAATAACAAAGTAATAAAATATATAGCTTATCTGGATAGTAAGGGCTCTGGATGTCCTCTTCAATAACCCATAGAAGATGTAATATTCCAGAATATCGGGATGCTGTGCAGCTCATTTGAAAGCAGGATATATCAAAGTGTATCATATTTCTACACATGATAACTTATTAAAGGTAAGTTTATGTGCGTACCAAAACCTATCATTCCAATAGGGCCTATAGCAACACTTTAATTCTTGAAGTGTCAAATGCCAGATTTCAATTTTAAAAATAAATTTTTAATATCCACATAAAACGCGTTAATTTTTATTTTAACATTCAGTAAAAAAACAGCAGGGCTTATCTGCAGAGATTCCTTAGTGACGTTGTTAGAAGCAGGGAAATTCTCTAAAACGGTGGATCCCAAACGCGCGGTGTAGAACTGCAGCATCCAGATACAGGTAAGTCCCTGATGTAGAACCTACGCGTTTCGTCTATGTGACTTCCTCACGGAATGTGGTAAAAAGTCATAGAATGCAGCAGTACAGATAGTGCATCATAGATATTCATAAGCAGCAATCAGTCACATTCAAGATGCATATAACACTTTCTTAGGATGTTCAAGGAATGACATCACTTCCGCCCACAGATGAATGGAAGATGACGGAACCTATAAAGATTAAAACTTAGTTTTTGATGCTCATTTTGGTGAATGCTATTTATATGCAAAGAGTCTCTTTCCTGGCTGTGTGATCATGACTGTTAATATGTTATTGTCTTACAGCCATTTAGCAGATATGTTGACTCATCCGTAAATGAACAGTGTATTTTGTACGTATCTGGAGCCTGGTCACAATACCATCATATAAGTGAGCTAGGTAACTGCTTTGTGTTGGAGCCTGGCTGCTTCATGTACCAGCTCTTCTGTCGGTAATCAGTGTTAATGGAACAATTCGCCAAAGCAGATGCATTTCCCTGGATGCTGAAGACAGAACGTATGAGATGTGTTGGATGCAGCGGTATAACCCTCGTCTGGGGCATTTGTTATTAAATTATTAATGTATTTGAATTTAGTAGCCTGATTGGTGGGCTCCGGGGAAGTCCATTAAACAGATAGCTAGCCTGGTTTATAGCCAGGACAAGCTGCACATTCAAGACTGTTTGTATACAAACGACTAGATTAAATAGATTGGAAATAAATATTAATCGCCTCTCTCTTTGCTGCAAACATTAGAACTGTAAGATAACACTATATAGGTTCATTTTACGTACATTCATTTTCTAAGACTCTCACTCTTTTCTGCTGCAACTTTGAAAACAATGTGTCATAACTGTTCTTTACTTACATGTCACTTGTATGCGTTTCATATACTACAGTTGTACGTTATTACTGTGTCTGCTACCTGTTGTGTTTTCAGTATTCCAGGCCCTGTCTCCTCCCCTAATTACATCATTCACAAAAACATGCCCCCAAGCTGTTGTATTGTGAGAGGATTATCATCATCATCATCTATTTATATAGCGCCACTAATTCCGCAGCGCTGTACAGAGAACTCACTCACATCAGTCCCTGCCCCATTGGAGCTTACAGTCTAAATTCCCTAATATAGACACTCACAGAAATACAGACAGAGAGGGAGAAACCAGAGCACCCGGAGGGTACCCATGCAAACACAGCGAGAACATACAAACTCTACACAGATAAGGCCATGGACGGGAATCAAACTCATGACCCCAGTGCTGTGAGGCAGAAGGGCTAACCACTTAGCCACTGTGCTACCCATAGGATTATCACGCATGAATAAGATTGGCAGCAGGTAATGGGATTATCATCATCATCATCACCTGCCCCATTGGAGTTTACAGTCTAAATTCCCTAGCATACACATACAGACACAGACAGTCTAGCGCCAATTAACCTACTAGTATGTTTATGGAATATGAGTCAGAAACAAAAAGAATGGCAATCAATGTTCCCAATTGTAAAGCGCTACGGAATTTGCTGGCGCTGTAGAAATAAATGTTGATGATGATGAATCTACTGACGGGGAGACTTAGTAGCACATTCTAGTATAATAAAATAATCCTATGGCCTTAATATTAAACTTCCATCTCTAATCATTTCCATTAGACAAATACAAGGGGAACATTTGTAAATTACATGTGTCTGCTAGAATGTTATATTACGTTGTATTTCAATAGCTGTACTGTAGTTTAGCAGAATTTTTATTATTATTTTCGATTGGACAGATTAAAGTAATTGCTAATTCCAAAGTTGTTTTATTTAGGAGGGTTGTGAATTGGAAATCTTGCAGTTCATGTTTGACAGGCTACGTTTAATGAATTTAACTCTTTAAGTTTTAGGCTTTCGGAAGCTTGACATGATCATGTGTTTTTGTGTTATAGCTGATGATTGTGATATTTGCCCTCATTCATATCGTCCACATTTCTAGCAAGCTGAGTTGAGTCTATGGCTATTTCTGATAGGATTTACACATTACAGGGGTATTTATGAAAACTGGTGCACAGGAAATATGTTGTCGCCCATGGCAACTTATCAGATTGTGTTATTCTACTAATGTAGTTTAGAGAATGCAAGTTGAAACAGCAAGCACGCATAGCAGGATTATTTTTCACTTTTACTTTAAATAGGAAGTTAAGTACATTTTTCAAGCATGTATCTGAAGGTCGTTTTACTTCTACAAATCATTTTCCTTTTCAAAATCTCCCTGGTGATTGTAAACATATGGATGCCAGTTACACAGGCTCACAGCTGTCAACATGTCATGCGATTTCAGAGGGGCGGGGGGAGGGGGTTTACAGTACACAGAGCTCTCCAGGACATTCCAATGCCTCTTTGCTCACAGCTAATCATGTGCTATGTGACTGTGGTCGCCATGGTAGTCACATGACACTGTAATCTGCCACAATGATTTATGTTAAAGAAATCACACCTCATTTTTTTCATGGCGTTGCTGCTTTAACATCTCATTCCTGTGGGCAACAGTTTTCATAAATGTTTGAGGATTTGTTAAAGGTTTGTATTGCAGTGAGTTCTGTTAACATTTGTGTAGTGAGTGTTCTGACACTTGCTGTTGGTTGGTCTTGTCCTATAAATTTTCTTACAGGTTTCTGTTGCTTTCTGAACATTGAAACTTCTGATACGATTGTCATTTTTTAGCCAGATGAAAAAATGAGTGCCGTAGGCACTGACATCACAGTGAAATATACCTGGAAAGTTAATGGTTTCCTTAAAATATTTACTAATATTGCCCTTTCCTGTTACATCTCCATGTACTCCTTTGTAGTCTGCCCCAGGTCTCATCATTTGTACGGTTCTATGGCCAGACAACAAGTGTCCCCTTGTACTCTGATTCATGTCATCTGTGTTGAACAGTTTCAATGCGTTCATGGACAGAGTTAATCTCTCTACTTCCAATTTTTAGAAAGATCCTCTCCAGGGCTTATTGCAGTATTCTTCACCTGCAATATTTAGAATATACTTCTATCACGGCAGCACTGCTAAGTTTTAAAATCCCTATGTTTAGCACTTAATTTATATTTAAAGAAAATAGTAGGTTGATGTGATTGAAAAGCTAAAATGTTTTTATTGGACTGAAGTAAATCAAGCATAGTATTGTTTCAAAGTGCAAATGGCAGTGCAATTATTATTCATCCATGCTTCCAAGGCTTAATGCGATTATACAAGTGATCTGGAAAGATATGAGGCATGGGTTATTGTCGGTCTGGACATGATGGGCAGTGGACGGCATGGACAGCCTTATCTTGCCGTCTTGACCATTTAGATCAGCTTGATTGGCAGTTCCCCCTGACTGACCGCAACCTGGCTGTAGACCTTTTATGATGAACCAGGGACATGGTAACGCTGCCAGTTCTCTGCTCTACATTAACTCTGTAACTGACCAGACATGCCACATGTAGGCGAGATACTTGTTACATGAATAATTCATAAGGCAAAGTGACTCTTTCACAGCTTTACAAGATTGCAACATGCACATTAAAGAATATGCATTTCGCACAGAATGGCCTTAGCTAAGAGCTACACCAGATGCATAAAGAAAATGGCAGGTTATTATTGTTATTTTTCCTTTGTATTGTGCATCAAATTTTGCCCAAAAGCTTTTACGGCCTATAATGACTCTTACAAAGATATTCCTATTAAACGCCCGTACCAGTGTCTGCATTTGTAGATGTGTCTGTATGTATCCCATTCCCTTATTTGAGTATTGGTGTGTGTATACAAGTGTGTGTGTGTGCATACGTGTGTCCGCGCATACATGTGTGTGCGCATACGTGTGTGTGTGTGCATACATACGTGTGTGTATACGTGTGTGTGTTTGTGTGTGTGTGCATACGTGCATGTGTATATTGAAACGCAAGCTTGCTTCTGTTTATAGTAATGTCATTATTTCTCTTTGACTCTTTTGGAATATAGGAAGGATTGGTGTCTTTATATCACAGACATTCGCTCTCTGCATTACAGCTTTCCCCATTCCCACTCCTGATTTTCAGAGAAAAAAAGAAACATCCTTTTTTTTTGTTTGCTGGAATCTTTAAACGGAATTTAATCTTAAATGATCTATATTTAATATTTGTTGCAGAATTCTGTAGGCTGCTAGGGGATAATGCCTAGCCCTAATCACCTCCCACCATTCCTTTAGTGCTGAGGTCACCAAGATTGACAGTTTCTGTGCTTCTGCTGGTAACAGGGCTGGAACTGCCAATCAAACTGGTGTAACAAACCAAGAACCATTGCCAGTCTGGGAACAGATGGGAATAGTATATTCTATATATCTCGCATTGGCAAAACCTATTCCTCCTTGTGCATGTTGGGAGCTGATATTAAAATATAATATAATGAGGATGTGCATGTAATGTGGAATGTTTATTTCCTAGAACTGCAAATCGGATTCATTGGATGTGTGTGAATGTTTTTCTGTACGTGTTTGCCACCCAACAGCAAGCATTCAGTAGCTTTAATGAACCCTAAAAAGTCACATTATTTCACATCCCAAAAAATAAAAAGCCGTCCTAGCCCACACGTATCATTTTGTATAGCTTATTAATTCCCTGCAGAGGAGAGCAATTTTATTTTTTGTTTTTTTAACATTTTTCATATCCCTTTTTATCACCTTGTAGATATGATGTAGAAAGCTTTTATAGTGACAAAGGGTTTGGATGCTGCAATGCATTTTTTGCTTTAGAGATAAAAAAACTTCACAATAGATGAAAGTAACAAAAAAAATGTCCTATCATCTTGGAAGAAAATACATATTGTGCCAGCAATTTGCTGGTAAAGTGCAGTAAATGTTTATCGTCCAGTAACGTTTCACACAAATGTGTTTATCAAACCAAATTGTACAAAAAACCCCAGTATGTTTATCGTCTCCTGCTCTGTCTCGTAATACTTTATTTATCTTTTTCCCTTTCATCACTGTATAGTCCTGTTCTTGTTACTTTGTCATTGCGTTTTTGTAATAGGATACGTCTCTATCAAATTCAAACTTTAACTTTCCCTGTTACTAATGATACTTTTGTAGAGAATTTCTAGGTCATACTCGCCTGCTTCCCGGAGGGGCAGTGAATTGCAGGTGTGGGTCGGGACAAGTGCTATGATTCGTGTTATTTTGGCCCCATCCCCTGAGGTGAAATGACATGGACATATCATTTTGTCTTGGGGTTGGGGCCAAACGCATCACCGATGTCCCCCCCCCCCCCCTCCCCTCCTGCAGAATATGGGAGAATGGATGGTATCCTGGGAGTCCTGGAGACCTAGCCAGAATTCCAGAGTGGGCAAGTATGTCTTCATATTGAAATGACATCCCCTATGAAGCGTTGACATGCGTAAAAGCTAAATGGAACACCTAGTGTTCCAAAAAAGAATGTCCTAATTTGTTACAATGTATCAATTAAAAAAAAAAAGATTGAGGGCTAGATTTACTAAACTGCGGGTTTGAAAAAGTGGAGATGTTGCCTATAGCAACCAATCAGATTCTAGCTGTCGTTTTGTAGAATGCACTAAATAAATGATAGCTAGAATCTGATTGGTTGCTATAGGCAACATCTCCACTTTTCCAAACCCGCAGTTTAGTAAGTATACCCCCAAGTGTTTGTCACTTCTACTGAAAGTTGTACTACTTGTAATACTTCTGCCACTGATCATCTGGTTTCACTCACAGGATGGTATTTTTAAGATGAGTTTTTCTCCGGATGGGAAGCTGCTGGCCGCAGTGCATTTCTCTGGCAAGCTGTCTGTCTGGGAGGTGCCATCGCTAAGACTGCAGGGGGAGTGGCCTCAGAGCGAGCAGGTATGTGCTTCCTGCTTCCTTGTAGAAGTACACCAAGGTGTGAGAGGTGCGCTTATGGAAATATTAAGTTGAATGTTACTGATAATCTCTTTAAGGTCACTCTATTGCAGAAAAGTGTTCATTCAACAAACGGTGTAATATATTAAAATTGCTTTAAATTCAATGGCTTGATGATAAGTTGAGACCAGAGTTGCCATTTGTCAAATTGAAAAGACGCAGATGTGAGTGCCAAAAACCAAACCCAAAATGTGCCTGATTCCTTCTAACAAAAGCCCTAAACACGCCCATACTATGTATTTTTTTTTTATTGGTTATCAAATAATCATTAATGGTTAAAGTGACCCAATCTCCTAGATCGGTGTTGGCTAACCTGTGACACGCCAGGTGTTGTGAAACTACAAGTCCCAGCATATCCTTCCAGCAATAAGCTTCTATATATTGGCAAAGCATGCTGGGACTTGTAGTTTCACAACACCTGGAGTGTTACAAGTTATCCAACACTGCCCTAGACCATTGACAAATTGTGGTTGTGAATATCTGCTGGGGACTCAGATCTGTTTCTGGGGTCCTCTGATTGTTCTATATGTAATACATGTTATAGGGAAAGGTCTATTTTGGGGTCTGAATACAATGGCACACTAGTTAGATATAAATCGGTTTTGTACTTCTGCCCTATACACAGAGGTGACGACTATTTTATGGGCTGATCAATTCATTAGAAACCAGTGACACTACTAAAGGACATCACGTTTTTGGTCTAGTAAGGGGACTTGCACATATTTCATATGTAATAATAGTTAATGGAGGAGCCACAGACCATGAGATGAGCAGGATGTAGAGGAGACTTGTTGGAGGAAGTCATGTGGAAAGATGATGACATAATTGCGTTAGGATGTGATTGGCGCTCACAATGGATGAGAGATAAGATGACGGAACACTTATTAAATTGTCTAGCAGAAGGATTCCTATGAATAACTTCACCAATTGTTTTTTTTTGTACCCACATCCTGATACCTGTCTGTTAATTACCATTCTATCTCCCTTTAATTCTTACATCATATTTGTACCCTGAAAGAGTCCTTGCTTTGTCCTTTATTGTGGGATTTGTAGAACACCAGGGACATGACTTCAGTGATTATATTACTATTATTATTGTATGATATTGCCTGTGATGATCTAGGGTTTGCAGACATCATCCCATTATCTAATATATATTTTAGAAAGATGCTTGTGACTTTTATTTAACCTACCTTGCCCTTACTTTTAATCCGTTTCAATTACTCTTTTACTCATTACTTAGCATCTCTAGGATCTCTGACACCGCTCTTTAGGGTTCTTCTTCAGGATACATTTTATCTGTAATGCAGGCGCGCGGGGTCTTTTATCTGTAATGCAGGCGCGGGTTCTTCTATTCCAGGGGTCAGGGAACTTTTTACCTTTTACCCCCAAATATATTTAAATGGGCCGACGTTTCCCCCTTGATTTGAAAGGAAGGAAATCATATATTATTAATTATTGGAATTTTATGTTTTTGAATCTATTTAAAATTTATTTGAAAGCTTGAACTTCAAAAATTCAGGTTTTGGAGAAATGATGTTGCTTCATTTTTGATACGAGAGCATCAATATTGGGGTATTTTGATGTCAGAGCAATTTGGATACAGTCTTCAGCATCCAATCAATTTCTCTGCTTTATTTTTATGTTCGTTAGAGTGGAAAATCCTTGTTCACAAAGGTAGGTTGTTGCAAAAGGCAGCAACTTTTTGACTGTCTCCTCATGTGCAATTTTGAATGCCTTTGCAGCTGTTGACATCCACAAATATGACAGATCTGCTTTGTTTTCAAATGCAATACGTGCTTCATTATTACATCGAAGCTCAAGAAGTGCCTCTGCCAACCCTTGAGGCTCTTCTGGTACAACAGCAATTTCACATTTAAAGGGATCTACAATCCAACTGACAGCATGTGAATGGGCAGCATTATCCCCAGGAATTTCATTTTTACCCCATTTGGGGTAATTTACCCCTGTTCCCTGACCACTGTTCTATTCAGATTTATTGGGACTTTGTTTTTGTATAAAGAGATGTCATCAGTTCCAGCAGCATACTTAAAAATATACAAAAATTAAATATAAAATGACCTGTTATTGTAGTTTCTCCGTGATACCACTGGCTTTCCCCACCTTGTTAAAGCTCTCCTCACCATTACTGTAGAAAGAAATGCTCTGTGATGATGTATTTGTGTTAGACATAATAACTGAACAACAAGCATTTACCTCCCCTCCCCTACTTGTTTTTTGGAAGCATCTGGTTTGCAGGTAAAACATCCCATACCTGTAATCACATCCCCCCCCCCCCCTTCTGAAGCAGTACTGCAGATGTATTGTCACAATGATATATCCCACATGAACCAGTTACATATAGCCAGTTTTGTTTTTAATGTTTTTATCACTCTGAAATGGGAAAATGTTGGAGGGTGTTGTACACAGAAGCCAGAAACTTCATATAGAGGCGATCCTTCTACAGAAAGAGATGATCTTAGTCCAATTTTTCAATGTTAATCTACAGTTATTATATGACTCTTCAGTTTTGTTTTAAAGGACCAATAAACCACAACATGGGAAAAATATGGTGTTGTGTGAAGAAGTAAAGATTCACCTCCCCGCTCAATTATAAACAACTGAAGCTCTTACCACATATTTAGGACGGTGTCCAGATGGAATCTCATAGTGGTCAAAGAGCCGACAATGCCGTCATCTGGGGTTACTGTGATATCGCCAATCCACACAGTGCACGTCTGCATAGCAGCTCTGCAAAGCTGTAACTCATACACTCTGCTCAGTTAGAGAAGCTCCTCCCACCCAACATGGCAGCTGCTGCAGAGGAGTGACAAAAAGTGTGGTGGACATACTTAGTGATGTATAATCAATACCGTTGTTTTGTATATTATTCAGCTCCGTAATACACAGCCTTTGATCTATATTAATGTCAAATATTGGCTTCAATCACTCTTTAAGGTTACTTTTAATCTGCAGTGAAAGACAACTTTTACAAAACATTTTTATTCATAAATTTATCTGAGATGAATGCCAAAAATATTTATGTCATTTATAACAGTAATTAGAAAAGTGAAATAATTCTGGCTGTAAAAAAGATTTCAAATATCTCATATCTCTCTCTCTTGTCTCTCTCTCTTGTCTCTCTCTCTCGTCTCTCTCTCTCGTCTCTCTCGTCTCTCTCTCTCGTCTCTCTCTTTCGTCTCTCTCTCTCGTCTCTCTCTCTCGTCTCTCTCTCTCGTCTCTCTCTCGTCTCTCTCTCGTGTCTCTCTCTGTCTCTCTCTCTCGTCTCTCTCTCGTCTCTCTCTCGTGTCTCTCTCTGTCCTCTCTCTCTCGTCTCTCTCTCTCGTCTCTCTCTCTGTCTCTCTCTCGTCTCTCTCTCGTCTCTCTCTCGGTCTCTCTCTCGGTCTCTCTCTCGGTCTCTCTCTCGTCTCTCTGTCTCTCTCTCGTCTCTCTCGTCTCTCTGTCTCTCTCTCGTCTCTCGTCTCTCTCTCGTCTCTCGTCTCTCTGTCTCTCGTCTCTCTGACTCTCGTCTCTCTGTCTCTCGTCTCTCTGTCTCTCTCTCTCGTCTCTCTCTCTGTCTCTCTCTCGTCTCTCTGTCTCTCTCTCGTCTCTCTGTCTCTCTCTCGTCTCTCTGTCTCTCTCTCGTCTCTCTGTCTCTCTCTCGTCTCTCTGTCTCTCTCTCGTCTCTCGTCTCTCTGTCTCTCTCTCTCGTCTCTCTCTCGTCTCTCTCTCGTCTCTCTCTCGTCTCTCTCTCGGTCTCTCTCTCGTCTCTCTGTCTCTCTCTCGTCTCTCTCTCTCTCGTCTCTCTCTCGTCTCTCTCTCGTCTCTCTCTCGTCTCTCTCTCGTCTCTCTCTCGTCTCTCTCTCTCTCTCTGTCTCTCTCTCTGTCTCTCTCTCTCTGTCTCTCTCGTCTCTGTCTCTCTCTCTCTGTCTCTCTCTCTGTCTCTCTCCTCTCTCTCTCGTCTCTGTCTCTCTCTCGTCTCTCTCTCGTCTCTGTCTCTCTCTCGTCTCTCTCTCGTCTCTCTCTCTCTCGTCTCTCTCTCTCGTCTCTCTCTCTCGTCTCTCTCTCTCGTCTCTCTCTCTCTCTCTGTCTCGTCTCTCGTCTCTCGTCTCTCTCTCTCGTCTCTCGTCTCTCTCTCTCTCTCTCGTCTCTCTCGTCTCTCTCTCTCTCTCTCTCTCTCTCTCTCTCTCTCTCTCTGTCTCTCTCTCTCTCGTCTCTCTCTCTCGTCTCTCTCTCTCGTCTCTCTC